>QTSX02001619.1:0-155414 GCA_014839935.2 Entomophthora muscae
ATCACCAATCATGTTCCTGTTATCCTTGATTCACATGAACTATATAATCACTATCTCACAATAAAGATTATTATCTATCTTCTAAATATTTTTCCCCATGTAACTCTGCTAAAACAGCACAGTTACAACATTAGGAAAAGAGACCCCAGCATATAGTAGTTGCTTTATCCTTTCACTTTCAAAATTACAGTTTGAAGCTGAATTTTAAGTTAAAAGCTATTATAAAAACTTACTTTATATTTAATTTTTGTTACTTCTGCTTGCTTTTGAGCCCGCTCTGGTTTGAATTAAGTTTAAAAGCCGCCTGCAACTGCCCACAAGTCCCCCAAAGTCTCTCAATCTATTTCTGCTTACCTCTCTCTGTTGGCACCCTCAATTTGATAGTTGCTTACAGCAAAAAAAGTCCTGTGATTATTGTTTTTAACTCCAAATCCTTTGGAGCCCCCAAAAATGATACTCCCAATTTTTAAATTTGTCGTGTTTTCTCTGGCCCTGTTTCTGTGGCTTCTTTGGACTACCTCCCCCAATCTTTGGTTCTGCATCTCCCACATACCCCCCTTGTGAGTGATGACCCCTCTAGCCTTTTTCTTTTCCCAAGTGATCTCCTCACTTCTGGGGAGGCTATAGTCATGAGTCTGATATGCGACAACTTGGATCTATACTCTGCAGAGTTAATCTTATCTGCTCTCAGTGCAGGGGAATCTCCTCCCTCTCCTTCCCCACTGCAGGATGAAACTTATTCTGTCCCCCTGTTGGAGATGGAGGTTCTGACTCTTGCCCCCTCTTGTGCCCCTTGGTTAGTCACCGGTCTTGTGTTGATGGGATTGAACTCCTACTTCCCTCAACTGTCCCCGGTGTCCTCTCTCTGGTCCCCTCTTAAAGCGGCCGTCCCAGTGATTCACTGGGTGGCATCCTGGTGGTTTGTTTCACCAGGATGGGAGCCAAACTTAGTTAGTTTAGCCCCCCTTTCTCATAACCTTCATGAATAAGGCATTCACTCCTCACATCAGTAAACACACACTTGTGTACCTGGACAACATCATTGTTTATAGCCTGAAAGTGGAACAACATCACAAAGACCCAGAGGCAGTGATTGTCACCCTGGCACATCACAAACTTCTAGCCAAACAGTCAAAATGCCAATTTTACTGCAAACAGTTACCCTTCCTGGAGCATATAGTGTTCAAGGATGGCATCAAGCCTAATGAACAAAAGTTTCAAGCCATATGTAGGATGCCTCCCCCCAAGGATAAGGGAGAACTTTGAACATTCCTGGGAATAATAGCCTATGTATGTCAATTCATCCCAGACTGTGACGTACTGACGGTGCCCTTGTCTGCCATCACAGGTGTCAAGTCCAAGTTTGTCTGGACCCTTCAGCAAGATCTCTGTGTTTGCCGCCTTAAGGAAAACTAGTGTCAGCTTCATTTTGCAAAACTTCAAAAGAGATGGGGGTGATCAAATAGAAAATGATGCACCAGGTGCATCCATGGTAGGTGTACTTTGGATCAAGACTGACACTGGGAAATTTTTATTGGTGGTGTATGAGTCCCACAAATTAACAGACAGTAAATGCTGCTAGCCCATTCATGACAAGAAACTCCTGGCTATCGTACACTGCCCAGTAAAATGGTGCTGTTACCTCAAGAGACAGGAAGAGTTTACAGCTCTCATGGACCATAAGTCACTTATCTATTTCAAGATACAAGCAAACCTCTCTTGCAGGCAAGCACAATGAATAGTGTTCCTTGAAAGATTCAACATGAGCATCCAGTACAAAGCTGGACCAGAGCTAGTTACTGTAGACACTTTATCATGGCTTTATGTGTAAACCTCAAGGGGAAAGAATGGGTTGTACCCTGATTGGCTGCTCCTGGTACTACAGATCAAGGACAAAGGCTTCCCATAGGTACCACAGAAATTACACATGATACTGTCATCAAGAACAAACACCTTTTCACCAATGTCTATGGGACGTTACACCGTAAGATGTCAGACAGGGTAACTATCCTCTAAAATGCCCATGCATCAAAGAGTGAACACAGTCTTACATTATCAGAAAGACCTTGGCCACAACAAGAGTAAAAACCTATAATAGTTCTTGAAGAAAAAGGCATGGTGGTCTATCTTATATAGGGACATCCACAAAGTACTCAAACAATGCGAGGTTTGAAAAGAGTTTGCCAAGAGTGACACACCCCCTCAAGTCAGTACTACCCATCCAAACACAGTTGTGTTTCAAGGTATGAGCACTCGACATTGTAGACCCCATGCCAAAAAAAGGCAACAATAAGAAATACATAATCACTGCTATCAACTTTATCATATAATGGTCAGTAATGCAGGCTGCCAAAGCCCACACGGGTAATGATGTGCACAGATTTTAGGCAAAGAAATCATCAGCAAATTTGGAAAGCTGGAATTGCGGATTACAGACAGGGGTAAAGAGTTAACCTCTGACAACACTAATGTGTATCTCACAAAACAGGACGTGAAGCACACAGTAATCACTCCTTATCACCCACAGGCTAACGGCAGAGTCAAGCAATTAAATGGCAGCTTAGTGCAAGCCCTTGCCAAACTCACTGCTGGAAAACCTGATAATTGACTCAAACAGTTAGCAACCACCCTCCTTGTGTGTTAGACCCAAGTGAAAAGATCTGCTGGGAAGATATCTTCTTAATTATTGTATGGCACACAGCAAAAATTGTTCATGCTCTCACAGAGCTAAAGCTGGAAATACCAAGCAAATTTCCACCTAGATCAGACCCCCAGATACTCCGCGTCAACAATGGTCAAGCAAACAGAGAGGAAAAACGATTATAAGATATGTTTGTCCCGCTGAAAGACAGACATGAAGTTGGTGACAAGGTCTGGGTAATGACCACTGACAAGAGTAAACTACAACTTGAGAAAGTAAGCCTTGAAATTGCCCTAAAGGTAAATGACAACAATACTTCCCTTGTAGAAGGCTTGGGCAAAAGAAAACAAGACAAAGTTCTGCACCTGACAGACTCTGCCCATGCAAGGCCTGCCAAAAACAACGCAAGACCTTCATCCCAGCAGCTGAATAGCAACTGGTAGAGTATGACACCCACACCCCTGACAACCTTCCAGCAGACCTCCTCACTGAGGAGACTGACCTTCAGCCAAGAGGTGTAAAAACTACAGGGTCAACCCTTGTCATGGTTCCACTCAAGAGGATTTGTGACCGCCAACCTGACTTTTCCATTACCTGTAGCCAAATGCGGAAGTCCACTCAAATTACTAAATCCAGCAACAAGAACCTGTTACAACAAAGCCTTAGTATTGAGTTCTTCATCACAAACAGGAATTTGATCACCTATGCAAAGATGCCCTCATGATTATTCCAAATCACTTGTGTGTTTGTACTGGGAGTGTGGAATAGTACGTGCTTGCAACTGGGTTGCTTAATTTCACAATAAATCTAATTTTTGATTTATTATCAGCTTTCAGGCACTTTAAATCGTCTAGCTCTTCTATTTTTGTGGAGTTCTCTGTTGGCCTGGTTTTGATTTCTGGGACCCGGTAATGCCTGGCATCATGGAACTGCTTGTGCCGTTACTCATCGTTTATACATTATGAAATACGAATTTAAAGGTTACTTTAGCCTTGAGTTTGGCATCTGGGTTGCCCTTTCAACTTCTTTTTCCGTAAAGTATATAATGAGATGAAACTTACTATGTCATCAAAAATAGTGCTGTTTAAAAAATTACTATCGGGATTGAGGTCGGTATCAAACAATCGATGGAAGTTCTTTCTAATCCGGCAATTGCACCAGGTTATGGATTCAAATAGTCCAGTTTACCAGGACTTCAAAAATAAATATTATTGGAAGTTCTAATGTTGAGCCAAATCTTTACAAATTATTCTAGTTTAAGTCTTAAGAAATGATTGAAGAGATTAAGCCATCATGGTAATGATTTTTTAGAAAAGGATAAAACAAAGCCTTTTGAAAAGTAGATCTGAAAAAATGCAGTTTTTAATTTGTCTAGGGTAGGATGCTAAATTTTAAGATTGAGTTATGTTATAATATCTCAGGATTGAAAATGACTTATAAATGGAGTGAAACCCAAACTAAAATGATAGCCTCAGATTAATCTTAATTGTAAGAAATGGATGGCTTGGTTTTAACTGCTTATGTCATGATCAAATGGGTCAGATCTTTTAACACTTTACTTCACAGTATGCTTACCTAGTGAGCTAGCATCTACTTAATGCATTTCATTAAAATATAGAAACGGAGAGACTTAAGAAAACATACTCAATGGCAAATATTTAGCGCAATCTTTTGATTAAACTGCTTGATATGGGTAAACTAACTTGGAGCTTTAAAGATTAAAAACAGCCTGTACTGGAAAGATTAAAGTGAATAGCTCAGGGAGTCAAAAATTAGTAATTGTTATTTAGGTTGTATAAATTTTAAACTAAGTTATATGAAACACTTACTTTTGCATAGCATAAGGAGCTATTATTCAGTTTGAAGAGCTTTATGAACTAAAGATATAAACATCTCTTTGCTGATTCCTTGTGTTCTAGCCATTCCATAAGTTCCCTTGATAATACCGTAGACTTGGGACAACGCTTCCGAGTTATTAGTGTTGCTGTTTGACATCTGTGATGCCAGAGTGCTAACCAGCGAAGAGGATCCTTCAGTTTCAGAAGCTCCACCCAGAGTCATTTTTGGAAGAATGGTGGTCTCTAGTTTAATTCCTGGTGAAGCAACTTCACTTTCATTCTTTTCTTGTTCGCTATCAGAGTTTTCTGTTCCCCAATAATCATTTAAAGATAGTTGATCACTTGTTTCTTCTTTTTTCTTTCGATTATTTTAGTTCTTCGAAATGAAGCACTGAATACCTCAATAGATGATAAGTTCATTCCGAAATCAGAGTTTTCTCTCCAACCCAACTTGGAGAAGTACTCAAAAGGATATCCACTTTTGATAAGAAGGATGTTATGAAACTTCCAATATTGCCCTTCCTTCAATAGTAAAACGGCAAGGGCATTATTTTTGGTGCTATCAGAGGCTATATTGATTCTAGTTTCTAGCAAGCAGAAGTTCGTTTCGGGGTCAGGCGACAAATAAATTGGTGAAGAGTGAACAAAAAGATTGGAGGAATCATTAGGGTCAAAATTCATCTGAATCCCAGCAATAATAGATGCCTTGGAAGTTTCAACTTGAAATTCAAACTTCATGGGCCAGAGGAAACTATCTAAACTGTCCTGTGAATCTGCTTTGAGAACTTTTGTTAATAGGCAGACATGTTCGGATGAAATCCCAAGCAAAGTCTTCTCATCCCCTTCTCTGAAAGAATTAAGTGCAAGCCGAGAAATAGTTTGCTCCTCCATGATGACTAAGGAAAGGGTTCAATCACTTATTCTATTATGAAAGCCTTTGCAATTATCAATGGTGAAACTGCAATGAAGTAACATCATGACCAAGAAAATGTGTTACTTATTTATAAGCTTGATCTGTTAATAAAATACATTCTAAAACTTTAGTTGTCCATTCAAATATCATACATTGGAAGACTGATGGAACTTGATTGGCTTGTCTTGGTGCTCAATATCCAATTAAGATAGGATCATGTAGGGCTGCAGCAAATTAAAAACATGCCTATTATGGATATGTCGCAATCGACACATCCAAGCTGTCATGTTTCAGGATTTCGGATTCTCCTAGGTAAAGGGAATCTAAAATTTTCAAAAAAAATGATCACAGACAGCTTGTTTTTTCTGGATGAGCCAATTATATATATATTTACATAAAAATTTATTTTTAAATTAAAAAAATCAAAATCAAATTAAATACATTTTTTTAAAATTTAAAAGATTTTTTTTATTTTTAAAAAAATCCAGAAAAAAATATTCATCTGTGAATGTGTACGGAAACAATTCCCAAAAAATTGTAGCTATGACAAATTTCTGGAATCATTTCTAGATCTGAGATGAGTGGCTGCTTTTTATAAAGCAGCCATTGTTTCAGATCCACCACAGCCCTAGTGTCATGTACACAATATAATACTGTAGATTCAGAACCTGTTGGGAAAAATGTGGGATTGTCAAATTCTTTTGTGTAAACTCACCAACTTACTGGAATATTTTCCATCCTTTTATATAGAAAAGTAAGTTGTTATGGAATGAAAATCACTCCATTAAGTTGGTGAGTTCATGCAAATGAAATTTGACAGTCCCACATTTTTACCTTTAGGTTCTGAATTTACAGTAAAAGGTGTGTTTTGTAATTAAGATATTAAAAGTTTAAAAGCAAATGTTACAAAAGTAACCAATTTAATGCTCCATGCAGGAATCAAACCTGCATCCTGCCGCCAGGCGGGGGTGGCAGGGTTACACCCACACCTGAATTTGATTCAAAAAGCAAATATTCAAGTGCAGGAATCAATCCTACCCTGCTCACTTCTGTGGGGCCCATTCTGGGCCCTAAAAGCTATGCTCAAGCCTTGGTGGGTTTGGTTGGGCCTGGGCAGATTAAATTTAACTACCCATAACACCTGTAGCCAACCTTACCACAACCAATGACCAGCCAAGCAGTTGCAACTGAACCAATGAGGATTCAGTATTTGGATTGGGGAAGACAACAGTCCAATAGAAAGGACAGGAATAACAAGAATAAGGTATTGTTATTATAGAATACTGTGATTAATATACTATATGGGAAAAGCCACCAAGTCACAAGGGGGTGGCATGTTCCATGTAGGATTCAAAACCAAGGAATAACTCGTGCAGGATCAGCAGGTCAAATTGATAGCACTCCTAATTAGGAGAAAGTTCCTGCAGTTTGATATTGCCATCAGGCTGGTCCATATTGTTAGATGTGTCAAGGGGTAACTCATTGAGCGCCCCCTGTGTATCGTAAGATACTGTCAAGGGTCTGGATGAACAAGCATTCTGGCTACCGCCAACCTACTTAACATCCAGCCATTGCCTGATTTAGTCCCCTTCCAATATACCGTTCAACATACCAAGAAAGGTAACCAAGCAATACACCTGACTGTCCAAGTATCCAGTGGCTCAAACCCATCTAGCACATGACCAACCCCTAGGTTCAATCCAACTAAATCCCCGCCACAGTCAAGTCTATATGAGTCTAAAGTATTATCCAATAAAATATACTTCTCTTCTTTCTTAACTTCATATTTGAAGCTTCCCCAAAAGGCGCTCCTTATCACTGGTAGCAGCTACAGGTTTTTGACCACGCCCATGAGAGAGAAAATGACTGACCAAAACCCACCCACCTTCGCTCACATACACAACCAGGCCACATCCCAGGAGACCTGGAAAACGTACCTCCGCGCCCACGACATTGACAAAGATATACCTAGTGGATGCACCGTATTCAAAGGTCTGGTCATGCCCAAAGCATGTGCCAAGATTATCCAATACAGTTGCTCTCTTCAACCACAAAGAAACACACAACCACCTATCACAGGTGAAGTGACCAAAACCAAATACATTGGTATTGACAAGTTCTTTGGTAAAAACAAAGAAAATGTCATCAACTGGCTAGACCACTCAGCCGCTAAACTCCGCGCCAGCCGCATCCCACATGAGAAATGGGTCCAGAAAGCCAGCAAGCGCCTGTACAAGGCCGCAGCTAACTGGTTTGCCACCTGGGTTGTCTCACAAACTGACAACTAGCTTGACAACTGGGAAGAGTTCAAAGCAGACATCACGCACAATTTCTGCGTCACTGAATCCCTTCAAGACATTGCAATACAGCTCAGTGATCTTCCTCAGAAGACCACTATTGCAGCTTACACCAACAGATTTGAGGAAATACACCGCAAAATCCAAAACCCAGCACAAGCTGACAATGTACATACCAGAGCCTCATTAATCAACAGAATGAAACCCTCTGTTGCTGCCCTCATCCACCCAGAGGCTAACACCTCCATGCCTGCACTCATTGCAGAAGCTAAGCGCGCTGAAAAACGCGCAAACATGGAATATGCTGCACATAACGGCAATAGCTCCGCAAACAACAATGGCAGAGAAAACTCCAATGGCAACAAACGCCAAAATACCAACTATAACAACGGCAACTCCAATTGCAACAATGGCAATCACAGCCAAAGCGCAAACTGCTCCTGTCCCAAGAAAGAGGACACTGCCAAAGTTAACAATGCTGAAGTAGCAACCCGCTACAAATCTGACCCCACATTCTCTGACCTCAAAGGTCTCAAAACAGAGGAACAGGGAAAAGAGGAAGGGGACCAGGCTTAAGTGCCCCTGTCTCCCCCCAACTTGACAAGAAATTGTACCAAGGCACAAACTTTGCTGCTCGCATCCCCCGTGTCCCGCAATCCTCCATTTTTATAAACTTAAAAATTAAATATTCCTCACAACTTCTTGTCTACCCATGCACTTATAAATCTCATACACATAAAATCCTATTTGACTCTGGTGCACAACACACTATGGTAAGCAAACCATTTGTAACCAAGTACAAAATACCAGTTGTCAAATCCAACTTCAAATACGCCAGAATGGCAGATAAATCAAAGGTTCTACTCAAAGGCAAAACAACTCCCTTTGAAATTGACTTCCAAGGCATACAAACGTCCATCAAAGGACTTGTCATGAACAACAAAAACTACAGCATTGTAGTAGGCATGGACTGGTTCACCCAAGTAAACCCCAGTGTATAACAAAAAACAAAAACCATGACCATCAAACACAACAGAGTCAACTTCAACATCCTCAAAGAACCCAATGACCTCATTCTAAGAGACACAGTATTTGTCCAGGTCATAAACCAAGATGACTCAGAATGTCTAACCAAAGACAGTACCCTCCACATAATGAGGTACACTGAATTCAATAACATACAAACACAAAAGATCCAATGCCCAGAACTTGCAGTACTCCTAAATGAATATGCTCACGTATTCAAAGAAGAACTCACAGAGCTATCCCCCAAACAGAAGGTAAAACATGGCATCAACCTATGTAAAGCCATGCCCAAACCTGCACCCCTCTACAGACTCTCCCCCATGGAGACCCAAACCCTCAAAACCCATATTGAGGACAACTTAGCTAAAGGCTTCATCTGCCCATCTGAATCCCCATGGGGGCAGCAGTATTATTTGTAAAGAAAAAGGAAGGCACTCTGCATCTAGTAACTGACTACAGAGCACTAAATGCAAGCATAGTAAAGAATAAATACCCTCTTCCACTTATAGAGGACCTGTTTTCAAGACTCTCAGGAGCCAAATTTTTCTCCAAATTGGCCTCACCTCAGGTTATAACCAAGTTGAAGTGAAGAAAAAGGACATACCAAAGACTGCATTCTGTATGCAATTTGGATCCTTCAAATTCAGAGTAATGAACTTTGGGATGACCAAAGCTCCTTCAATGTTTATCACCATGATGAACCAAGCACTAAACAGTCTCTCAAATACATTATGCTACCTTGACAATATCATCATATTATCAAAAACAAAAGAGGAACACCTCACACATGTCTGCAAGACACTCAATTGACTTGCAAAGACAAACTTTATGCAAAACCAAGCAAGTGCTAATTTATGGAAAAGGAACTCCTGTTCTTGGGCCACATGGTCTCTGACGGTGGCATCAAAGCAGATCCAGACAAAATAAAAGCCATAAATAACATGCAACGCCCTATCTCCATTAAACAAGTTAGATGCTTTCTTGGAATGGTAGCTTACCTAAGGAAATACATCAGAGACTGCGGGAAACTCACCACAACAATCAATGACTTAACCAAGGGTAATGCCAAAAAGAAATTCATCTGGACTCCAGAATGTGACAAGAATTTCCAGTTACTAAAACAAGCTTTGATCAAAGCACCAATCTTGCAATACCCTAACAATAACGGGTGCTAAGAGCTTGAGTCAGATGCCAGCAACACCACCATTGGCTCAGTCCTGCGCATCTGCCAGCCAGGGCAGCAAGACTTCCTGACAGTATGTTATGAAAGCAGAAAACTAACCAATACTGAGCCAAGATACCCAATACACAATAAGGAATTGCTAGCAATATACCACACATGCAAGAAATGGAGATGTTATCTGGAAAGACATTTAAATATCCAAGTACTAACTGACCATAAATCCTTAATCTATTTCAAAACTCAGAAAGCACTCACACAGCGCCAATCTAAATGGATGTCCTTGCTGGAACAGCTTAACCTGGACATGCAGTACAAAAAGGGGACAGAGCTGGTCACAGCTGATGCTCTCTCTAGACTATGTCAGCCTAGAGAGGATCACCCTGATCACCTGGACCCTGACTGGCCAAGCCTGTACAACACTGAGTATAAAACCAAAGGGAAAGACCCCTCAACACATCAACTGACCCACAATACATTAGTAAGAAACGAAAAGTATTTCCATGTATCAAATGGCACAGTATACCAAATTATTAATGATAAACATGTCCTGTACATCCCACTTGCACAAAGAGTTGACACCATACTAAGACATCACTGTCTACTAGGCCATACAAAGGCTAACAACCTATACCTCACACTAAAAGAGATAGTATGGTGGCCCAACCTCAAACAGGATATAGTTGATGTTCTAAAAAAGTACACAGTGTGCAAGAAATACACCAGTACAAAGGCTCCTCAGCCAACGTCAACCCAGTACCAGACCCTGAACCATTTAAGGTTTAGGGGCTAGACGTAGTGGGGCCCTTACCAGAAACAAAGACAAATCAACCTTTCTTAATTGTAGCTATCAACTTTGCCACACGCTGGCCCATCTGCTGGGCAACAAAGGACCACAAAGCAGAGACCATCAACTGTTTCATTAACAAAGCAATCATAGCCAACTACGGCACTCCAAACTACATCATAACTGATGGAGCAACAGAGTTATCAGGTCACATAGTAAATGGCAACTTGAAATACAAAAACATTAAACACTCCACAACCTCTCCATACAGGCACAGGCCAACAGTAGAGTGGAACGCCTAAACAGCAGCCTTATCAGGACTCTAGAGAAAATAATGGATGGTAAAGCCAAAGACACATGGCCACTATACATGAAACATGCATTACTAGTATCCCAAGTCCGCACCAACCAAGGGACAGGCTATTCACTGTTTGAGCTAACCTACGGGTACAAACCGGAAGTAATCAACTGCAACAAACAGCCCTACATAAAGATCCCCCTGGGAAACCTCCCACAGTAGAGCAAGCGCTGAACCTACAACACATCTGCCTCAAAGATAAAATAGCTGAAATGAAGAGGCTCAAGACACAAAAGGTAATCTCCACAGAGGAACCACTTCCCATCAACTCCCCTGTCTGGATTCTAGCTGGCAACAGAAAGAAATTAGACTCAGTACACCATGGACCAGGAAGAGTCATCAAATACAGACCAGAGCACAACACTTACCTAGTAAAATTCCAAAGTGCCAAAAACCCAATTATCAAGAAATACCACAGAACCCATCTCTGCCTCAGTAAAGGAGAGCACTCAACCAGACTGGTTCCAACTAGTAAACAGCTCCAGGAGCATCAGGCAGCAGCTGGGAAAACAAAGCCCTCTCCTGATGCACCAGAGTAACCCCTTAAGGGAGGGTGTTGAGGGTCTGGATGAATAAGCATTCTGGCTACCGCCAACTTACTTAACATCCAGCTATCACTTGATTTAGTCCCCTTCCAATATACCGTTTGACATACCAAGAATGGTAACCAAGCAATATCACCTGACTGTCTAAGTATCCAGTGGCTCAAACCCATCTAGCACATGATCAACCCCTAGGTTTGATCCAACTAAATCCCTGCCACAGTCAAGTCTATATAAGTCTAAAGTATTATCCAATAAAATAAAACTTATCTTCTTTCTTAATTCCATATTTGAAGCTTCCCCAAAAGGCGCTCCTTATCAATATGTTAGCAGGCAAGGAGAGAGACTTGATTGCAACACCCCTCTTGCCCCCTGCTCATTGTCAGACACCAGGATCAGAGTTTGCAGAAGATCAGAGAAGGTCCGCACAAACAACCTTTGTGTGGGGATGGCACATCAGGGGCTCAAGCAATTGTGGTGTAGCTTTTTGGTGTTTCCTTGGGCATCTTTAAGTTGGTAGGTGTGATTGTTTTAGATTGCAGCTATCTTGAAGGGCCCCAAGGGCAACCTCCAGAATTAACTCATACAGAATGGAACATCCTCCATGTCGACAATTCTCAAAAATACTTTTCTTATTTTCAATATTAAAGATTTTTTTGATTAAATAATTGACATTGATAATAGAAGCAATGTTTGATTTTTATTTGAGATTTTAATGAAATTTTAAAAGATAAAGCAAAAACACTTTTTGAAATTGTCAACATGGAGGATGTTCCATTCTGTATGAGTTAATTCTGGAGGTTGCCACCCCAAGTGGTTGGGTTCTAACTTAGCTGAGTTGGAGTTGAGGGTGTAGATGGGGTCATCTACAGAGTATCTGGCCTTGAGGTGCTTTTTCCCTCCCTCAATCTGTTTGTGTTTGATTTCCCAGGCCTTGGCACGCCACTTGCTCAGGGAAGGGGTAGGCAACAAGGGGGGCTTTGCGGATACTGTGGATCATAGTTTCCCTTGTTATATCCTGCCTACCCATTGGGTGTCCTGAAGCCAGGGTGCTGGGGCTGAACCCGGTGCCCCTGTTGACCCTCACTCATAAAATTAGCAGGTTGGTGGGCAAGTGTTCAGTCCACGCAGTATTAGGGTGTTCCTGCAAGAGCTTGGCAATCAATTGGATCAACAAGCAATTCAGTTGCTCTATGTGCCCATTGGCCTGGGGTGGTAGGGCGTTGTGACTATTTGTTGGAGGGCATTCTTGGCGCAGTACACCTTCATGGCATGTCCAAAAAGTTTGGGGCCATCATCTGTGATAAGGCGTTTGGGTCACCCAAAACGGGCCACAATTTCCTTGCCAATGAAGCAGGTGATGGTGGTGGTGTGGTTAGTGGTTGCCCATGCTACTGGTCAATGGATAAAGTAATTGATGGTTGTAATGATGTACTTCTTACCAAGTCTGTCTTTGGGAAGAGGTCCAACAATGTCAAGGGCCCACTGCCCAAAGGATTCTATGGCCTTAATGGGTAGGACAGACTTGGGGGTGCAGGCTTAGACATGTTCTTTTTCACACAACACACATGTCTCAAGGAGGTCCAAGATGTCTTGGCACATTTGTGGCCACTAAACCTTATGTTTCATGATTTTGAAGAGGTTACATCCTCTGACATGACCCAAGGTGTGGTGGTAGTGTAGTATGGTGTTACCTCATTGTGTGATGGGAATATAGGGTGTCTTTTCACCTGTCTCTGCTAAGCAGCAGACGTTGCCTGCATTGATGATGAACTGACTTTATTGTTCTTCAATTTGGAGATGGTTACCAAATTCAGGCCTTTGTATCAGGTTGCCTCAGGGTGAAGATAAAGCATTGGCCAGTCTGGGTCCAAACCATTGTCCCCAGTGATGGACGCTAAGTAGAGCCTAGAGAGCGCGTCCACCGTAACAAGTTCTTTACCAGTCTTGCACTTGATGCATAACTGATAGGGAGATAGACGCTTGACCCAGCCTGCTTGGTGGCGTGTCAAGTGGGACTGCATGTTGAAGTATTGGAGCAACTTGTGGTCCATCAGGACACAGGGTAGAAATGTATCTCCCTCCAAGTAACAGCACCATTTCTTGATGCAGTGTACAATTGTTGCTAGTTCTTTATCATGTACAGGGTATTGTTGCTCTGAGTCAGTGAGCTTCCTGGATTTGTATGCTACAGGGAGGAAGACACCCTTGTCAGTTTCTACCCGCAACACGCCCCCTATGGCCCTGGTGGAGGCGTCAGTCTTGAGCTTGTATTGGCAGTTCCAATTTGGGAATTGCAATACAGGTGCAGTTGTAAAGCTTTACTTCAACGTCTCAAAGGCTTGATCTCTGACAGGAGTCCAGTAGAAGAGCCGTTTAGTGTTCAGGAGCTCAGTGAGAGGTGCAATAAGTTCTTTGAAATTGGGGATGAACTTGCGCACATAGGCAACCATGCCTAAGAAGATATACACCTGGCCCACATTGGTGGGGGGTGGCATGCTTGTGATTGCCTTGATTTTGGCGGGGTCAGGCTTTATTCCTTGGACAGAGATGGTGTGCCCAAGGAGCAAGAGCTTTGACTTGAGGAATTCACATTTGGAGGGCTTTGCCTTCAACTGATTTTTCCAAAGGGTGTTAAGGACAGCACAGAGGTGTTGGAGGTGTGTGGTTTGATCTTGACTGAAGACAATAATGTTGTAAAGGCACACAACAACACACGTCCCAATCAATTTCTCAAATGCTTTGTTCATTAACATGGCAAAGACGGAAGGAGTGTTGGTCATTCCAAAGTTCATGACCTGGCACTTGAACAACCCACAGCTTGTGAGAAGGAAGTTTTTGTCTTGTTCCCTGGTGTGATGTGGACCTGGTTGTACCCCGCAGTGAGATCAATCTTGCTAAAGACCTTTGCACCTGCAAGTGTGTCAAACAGGTTGTCAATCAATGACAGGGGGTATTTATTCTTAACAGTCACCTCATTTAGAGCGCAGTAATCTGTGACTAAGAAAAGGGACCCATCCTTCTTGGCTATAAATAAGACAGCAGCCCCATATGGCAACAGCAAGGGGCATATAAAGCCCTTATCAAGTGTGTCTAGGGGGTGCTGGCAGAGGTTTCATCTTCTTTTGGTGTCAAGCAATAGAGGAGATATGCCTTAGGAAGCAACCCTTGTAGTTGTACAGCATGCTGGATCTCCCGGGGAGGGGATAGTTGATCCAGTGTTTCACTGAAAACATCCTTATACTCTGCAAGGAGAGCAGCAGGTGCTGGTGGAGGTGGAGTAGTCAAGGGGAGGGCTGCAGGTGGTTCTGCGCAGATAACTTCAACTGAGCATTGATTGAAGTCTAGTACCCCTCTTGAACTTGTATGAGCCCATTTCTGTTATCCTAACAAACACAGTATTGTGAAGTAACTTATTCATCTTGACGGGATATATCTGAAAACCAACCCCATTTCTATTGAGGGTAATTGCTGACATATCCCAGTTGATGTAGGGATGGTTGTGACAAAGCCAGTCAAAGCCAGCAATGACATTGTGGCTGAGCCCTGCCATGATTGGTCCTGCAGGCTTAACCTGGATGTTCCCTATTCTTACAGAGAAGGGTACAGTCTCATGTGTAATTGCTACTCTACAGGAGTCAGTCACTTGTACTGCCTTGAACCTGCTTGGTACTTGGTTCAGTTGTTGAGCGTTGGCAAATGCCTGGTCAACCATAGTGTAATTGGCCCCAGTGTCTACCAGTAGTTTGTGGATGTTCCCACAGAAACAGAAGGGATAAGCCAAGCAAGTTACTTTATTTGAAGAGTGGCTTTCTTGGAGTATGGGGTTGTTGCTATGAACTTGGAAGACGTTGAGGGTCTCAACTTCATGCACACTGTAGTTGCAGGGGTTCTTTGAAAGAAAGGATTGGGAGTGAGGGTCAAGTGGGGTTGTAGAACCTCTTGTAACTACAACCCCCAAACTTTCCCCTGGTCTTTGATCTGGGCTAGTTGGAGTTCCCCTTTGCAGGGGTGCTTAACCCCATTTTCCTGTTGGCGTGGCTGGCGGTGGCCTACTTGGTTGTGAGCGCTGCCAGGTGTGAGACAAGTTTGGGGTGGTGCATTTTTGGAACGGCAGAAGCCCATTGAAGCCTGATTATTGTCCTCCACAATGGCCTTGTAGCAGTCATCAATGGAGGTGCATCAACCTACGGGAACCCACTTGTAGATATGGGGTTTAAGCCCATTGACTATCAAGGTAAGGAGCATGATGTTCCTGTCAGTCACAGCTTCTGGGGAGGCAGCAAGAGCTTGTTGCCAGGCAGCGAGATATTCAGGAACAGACCCAGTCTGTTTAATAGCCAGGGGGGAGTTCCCACTATGATGGGTGAAAAGGTTTCACTGTAGCGGGACTTCACAGCGTCCCTGAACAACACCCAGGTAATTTCTATTTCTTGGCTGGCCCAGTTGGTGAACCAGACTGCAGCAGGCCTAGTAAGGCGGCCTGAAGCAGTGGCAACCCACATGGGCTCAGGTACTTGACAGATACAGAGGCAGGTTTTGGTGGAGTGGAGCCAACTGACAATGTCAGCTCCTTTGACACCTCCCGCAAAGGACTCAAGTTGGAGGTTGAGCATGCGCTGGGAGAGATCCAACTGGGGTGGGGTGACACTTGCATTGCGCTGCCCAAGACAGAGTCAATTATACACACTTGTAGGTACCAGTTGATTTTGATAGATGATGTACCCGTTGGGGATGTCCCCCTTGGGGATTGGCAGGAAGGTTTCTTGATGGGGAGTAGCCATACAGCCTGTACTCTGAACTTCCTTGGGAGGAATTTTCTCTTTAGGTAGGTTGTGAACCTACTGCTGCTACTACTATTGCAACTGAACCAATGAGGATTCAGTATTTGGATTGGGGAAGACAACAGTCCAATAGAAAGGACAGTAATCATAAGAATAAGGTATTATTATTATAGAATACTGTGATTAATATACTATATGGGGAAAGCCAACAGGCCACAAGGGAGTGGCATGTTCCATGTAGGGTTTGATGCCAAGGAATAACTTATATGGGATCAGCAGGTCAAATTGATAGTGCTCCTAATTAGGAGAAAGTGCCCACAGTTTAATATTACCATCAGGCTGGGCTATGTTGTTAGATACGTCAAGGGGTGACTCATCAAGCGCCCCCTGTGTATTGTAAGATACATTGTGAGGCAAGTCTGGAAACTTGGTTGCAACAAATCAGCTGTTACTGAAGGCCTCAAAAATAATGACAAGCCAGCCAACCAGACAACAAAAGTTGAGATGCCAAACCATGCCACCCAGATAGCATAAGAAGAATGCCCAGAGGCACCTGCATGTGAGTGACTAAATAATACAAGAACACCTGTGAAGTTTTTACTGTCATCCTTATCCAATAAAAGTTTTTTATGGATATTTTGTTCATCAATCTTTCCCCATACATATTTTTGATACTTTTTCACCTGCAATTGCCCAGATACCAAAACTCACCCTCAGGAGTTAAACATCAAGCCCCAGCTGGAGACCCAGAAGCGCCTGATTACCACCTCCCCCTGACACTCTTTTTGGTCCTATACACTTCACTGAGTACCCTCAAACCCTAATCATGAACCCTGGGCTTTGGAAGACTTACTGTGATACACCTAGCCAGAAACTCCCAAAGATGTCTACCATCTTTTCCATGACAGAAAATACATCACTTTATATCCTCTTATATTGAATGGAAAGTATAACACCCCTTCAGCCTACCTGGATCTAATGAAACCGCCCTTGACACCCAAACCAACTGTCTCAGCCCATTTCTCTTCTGATTCTACTGGTCAGAGTAGTCAATTCTTGGGAGTGCTATACCTAGCACTCACCAGACTGATTGACTCTGCCTTTCTAGCAGCTGGACCATGGGCCATGCCGGTAAAGGCACTTCTCCCTTTAGCCTTGGATAGGACAATCTTTCTGTGTTATACCAAGAAATCTGCTCAGAAGCCAGCCAAGCCCCTTAATTTCCTTGAGGATTTAGCCCACTCAGTTGACAATAGATTTTTGTTGGCATACCCTTCCCAGGTTGTTGTGTTTGGCTCCTGGGGATAACATCCAGGAGGACACAGCAGGAAATCTTTATAACAAAAGATTTGAGGTTTGAAGCTAGTCTTGGGTTAGCCTTCAGGGCAAAATTAAGGGCACATACCTTAATTTCCTGGAAAACAAGATGAGAAAGTCCTTTTGGCAAAAAGGACAGGAAAAGCTTGAAGATTATTAAAGCCAACGCAAATGTGGATAAACTTGTCTTTATTAGGAGAAATAATTCTACTTAAATAGTAGACAAGGATCAATGATCACTCATTAGGTAGACAGAGTGATAGAGGGGGTCACGTTGGGGTGAAGTCATACCAGGATCATTCACAGACAGGTACAATAATCCAGAATGGGTGGATATTGGACCAGACTCATTTACAGAAGACATGGAATATCCAAAGTCAAAAGCAAAACCAACCAAATCTTTGCATTTATCACTATTCAAAAGACATATCAAAATAGCAATAATGGCGCAATTTCTTACATCTCCCCCTCAAGATTAGACACAGGGAGTTGATATTTGCAGAGAATTTTGGAATGAACTTGGGAAAAGGACGTCCAGAGGACAGCAGTTTCACAGTATATTCAACACCCTTCTTGAAAGTGACTTCACAAGGCCTAACCTAGAGGGAGTCAAGATTATGGGCTCTGCCTCCAGTACAATTCTGATATTAGAGGACTAGATCACCTACTTGGAACTCAGGAAGGGGGCTCTAGAATTATTGGAAGGCAAGAGTTCTAAGGCCTTGACTTTATAGGCAGTTGAATATGTTGTTGCCTGAATGTCAATGATACAATTAGTCAAGTCTTTGAAATGAGCTTCAGGGTTGGCAGACACATCAACTTCAATCAAAGGGGGTCCCAAGATTGAGGGGTAGTGGCTTCTCATCCATACAGCATGGCAAAGGGGGACTGGCCAGTCACTTGATGTCTGCTGAGTCTATACACAAAGAGGGAATCAGGGAGGAACATATCCCAATTGGCAGCGTCAGAGAGTGTGAGCTTCCTCATTATGGACACAAGGGTGGAGTTTGCTCATTCAACAGTTTCATTGGTTGAGGGGTTATATGGCGCAGAGAACAATTGGTGGGTCCTCATTACCCTTGACAATAGACGTGATGAGGTGAGCATTAAAGTTGGTACCATTGTCAGAAAGCAGGACTTGAGGGCAGCCATGTTGATAGAAAATTTCTTGCAGAAAGAAAGTAGCTGTGGTCTTGGAAGTTATATTTTTATTGCTCTGGCTTCAAAACATTTGCTAAAATGGTCTAAGCAACTAAGATAAACCAACAGCCCAACCTAGACCAAGGGAAAGGCCCAACAGCATCAATACTCACAGTGTGGAAGGCATGCTTAGGAGGGATGAGTTTGAATTGGTGTTGGGACAGGCAAGGGTGTTGGAGTTGGCACAAATGACAGGAGGCAAGAACATCAGGGATCAGGAGGCGCATGTTCTCCCAGTAGAAGTTCTTGCATAACCAATCCTGATTTTTGGCTATACTGCCATGCCCAGTGTCAATGTGAGCTTGGAGAATAATGACTATCCTCATGCTAGGGAAAACATAGGGTAGGTAGGCATTGTTAACCTTTTTGAAGAGCTTCCTATCATAAATTACAGTGTCCTTGGATAGGGTCTGTAGCGCCAAGAAAATGTCTTCTGGCTCAGTGGTCTAATAGTCAGGATACCCTATTAATTTGTATAGGCAATCAGCGTCAGCGGGGTGAATAGCTAGAATTGGCAACCTTGACAAGCCATCAGCGTTCTGATGTTGGGCCCCAGGATGGTGTATTGCAGTGAAATTATATCCTTGTAGACGCAGAGCCCAACATGCTAGTCAACCTTCAGGCTCCTTTAGCTGTTGCAGCCATTTGAGGGAGGAGTGATCTGTGACCACCATGAAGTGGGTCCCATAAATGTAGTGCCTAAACTGTTTTACAGCATGCAGCACTGCCAGCAATTCTTCTCAGTGACGCTGTAGTTCTTCTTGGCTTATTGAGGACCTGTGAAGAGTAGGCTACAGGTCAATCCACGCCTTTGTTGTCAAGCTAGGCTAGGATGGAACCCACAGCTACTCCACTAGCGTCAGTATACAAGATGAACTCTTTTTCATAATCCGGATAGACCAAGATAGGAGCCTATTTGAGCTTGGCCTTCAACACTTCAAATGCTTGTTGTTGGCTGTCAGTCCACTCAAAGGGGACGTTGTAAAGCAGTTGGACAAGGGGTTCACTCAGTTCAGCAAAGTCAGGTATGAACTGTCAATAGTAGCCCATCATACCAAGGAATACTTGAACCTCTTGAAGATTTGTGGGAGGTAGCATTTTGTTGATGGCTTCCACCTTATTATTAATGGGGCAGATTCCAGTTTGAGTGACATCATGACCTAAGAATTCAAGGCGTTCTTTAAAGAAGGAGCACTTGGAGGGTTTGAGTTTCAAGCCAGTTTTGCGGATCTTGATGAAGACAGCCTTGAGTTGTTCCAAGTGGTCAGTAAAGGTAGCACTGAATACAGTGATATCATCAAGGTACACAAGGACACAAGAGAGCTTTAGGCCTTGTAGGATGGAGTCCATAGCTTGTTGAAATGTGGCAGGGGCATTGCAGAGTCCCTGGGGCAAACAGGTGGGTTCAAAAAGGCCTTCTGAGATAATAAGTGCAGCCTTTTCTCTGTCTTCAGGGGATAAGTCAACTTGCCAGTATCTAGAGGCTAGATCCATGGCTGAGAAAAACTTGGAACCACCTAGCTGTCTGAGAGGATCATCAATTCTGGGCAAGGGATACAAGTCTTTCTTGGTGAGGTAGTTCAGGCGGCAATAGTCCATTACAATGCAATGTCCTCCATTTTTCTTCTTGAGGAACAGTAACAGGGAAGCCCAAGGACTTTGGGAAGGAGCCAGTAACCCATCAACTAGTAGTTGCTTGAGTTCTTTAGACACTTTAGCATCCTCCACCCTACTAAGGCGGTATGGTTTGGCACAAAAAGGGGTGCATCCCCAGTATTGATCTGATGGATGACTCCTTTAGCCAGACCATAGTCTGTAGGTCCAGAGGCAAAGATGTTGCTAAACTGATTGAGCAGGTCCAACACGTCTTTTTGTTAGATGGGAGATAATTGGGGGAAATCAGCAGCAGTGAACAAGGAGAGAACTTGCAGATTGTCTTCAGGTAGTTGAAATCACTAAAAGTTCCAAAGGGGTAGAGGGAGGCCACTTGTTCTGCTCCCAGTATACAACCATGCCCTACAACCTGGCCTCAGGTCACCTGTATGAGCAGGTCTGTCAGGTTGACAAGCAATAGTTGTACAGGCTCTTTGTGGTTTTGATCTAGAATCCCAGGACACAGGCAGGGCTCCTTACGGCTTAAGGATTCAGGTGATTAGAGCTCCAAGAACAATTTTTCAGGTAGTTTTTAAGAAATCTGGGAATCAATCACCACTTGAGAGCCTGGGGGAATGGTGATAGCTGCTGGTGCTAGAAGAGGTACCCCTTCTTCTTCAGGGCAGGAAGGAGGAGGGGTGCATAGGTTGGAGGAGTGAGTTCTATACTTGAGAGAGAAGATACCCGTGATGTACTCAAGCATGCAAGTTTTAAGATGTTTTCCTGGGAGGCGTGGAGGTTCCTCAAAGATCAAAGGGACCTTGTATCCTAAGAGCAAAAAGTATCCATCATGTAAGTTTACAATCCTGTTATATTCTCGGAGGAATCTAGTACCAACCAAGAGGTCATAGATTTTGTTCTCAAGTCCTACAGCGGGGGAAGCAATGAGGAGTTTCCCAAACCTCATGGGTAGAGCAGAGTAGGCACCAATGGCTCAAGTTTTTGACATGCCAGCTGTGCCATACAACTGAGTGTAGTTGAGGTCAGGGGCCAGCTTAAGTTTCTTCATTGGTTTTGAAGATACTACATTGACTGGAGAACCCGTGTCCAAGATGGCTTTGATTTTAACCTTTTGGATTGATACTTCCACACAGGTTGTATCTTTCCCAAAGGGGAAAAAGACTGCCAAAACATCTTGCACAGCCTCTATCTCATTTTCCCATTTAGCTAGCATGCACTGTAACACAGGAATCTCCTTATACATAGTCTGCACAGGGAGAGATACAGTTACGTTTTGGAAGTAAGCTTCTGCTAGATTGGCTGCTTCCTCAGAAGAATCAACCAAGACGGGAGGTCAATGGGCTTAAGCTAGTTAAGGGCAAGCCACCATGGCTTTAGCTTCACTTTCAGGTACTCAGGAAGTGATGGTGGTCTTCCCAGAGCAAAGCTTGTATGGTACAGAGATAGTTTCTGGAAAGGCCAAGATGGAATAGCCATACTATCAGAATCTTCAGGGTCTGAATCACTGGAGAGATTGTGAAATAGATGAAGAATAGTTGGGCCAGAGGAAGACAGAGCTTCCTCATCAGAAGGAGGATCAGGGGGAGACGGGGAAGATTGGTCAGCAGAGAGCGTCTCTGTTTCTAAGCTGACCTCTCTTTTCCCACTTGTTCCTTGGGGTCATAAACTTCCACTTGGGGATTAGTGCAAGTATGCAAGTGGTGCCCTATTTGGCTAAATTTATGACAACCTTGCCTCTTAGCCTGTCCACTAGCACCTAGAGTCATAATTTGTGGCATACAAGAGGTAGTCCCAGCATTGCTGGTTTATTTTCATGTACCACCGTACCCCCATGGGTCAAATGCATGTCTTGCAAGAGCGTCTTAATACTCTTCATGGAAGTGAGTGAAGCCTTGTGTGCCTTAAAGTGTAGGCATAGAAGCTGGTTCACTTTCAAAGCATTTGTACAAGCTGTGTAGGCTTCCCCAGGGGTTAACTGTCAACTAGTGATTAACTGCTGGCCTTCAATGTAGAAACAATCTCCCAACCCAGCCAGGGTTTCCTTGGGCTTAAAGGCAATATGCATAAATGCACCCTTCTTGACCTCTAAGCTGAGATCCCCTCTGAACTCCTCAATAAGGAGGTGCTTCATGTCCTCCCAAGTGACAATGGAGGGGAGCTTGGGGACTACTACTTCTTGGCATATGGGATAGAGACAGGTGAAGATATGTTCCTTTTTGAGTTTATCAGTAGCCCTACACATTGCAGCTTTGTAAATTGTTAGAAAGGCAGCAATGGTAGAGGTTTTAGGATCAAATATCTGCTTGAAGGTTGGCTTGTAGTTCATGTCAATGGACAAGGACAAGGACAAGGACTGACTGTTTTCACTAGGGTTGAGGACATTAATATGAGGGTTGCCTTCAAACTTGGATTCAGCAGCAGGTTGTCTAGCCCAGAGGAGTCAAAAGCTTTCCTCTAGGGTATCCAAGGTAGAGCTGTTCTGTCCACTAATATCCCTAGCAATGGCGGCACTAGTTCCAAATTTGTCAATATTAATTTGTTGCACCAATAAGGTGCCAGCAATCCCATTGAGGCAGGTGATCAGGGAGGTGGTCTGAGCAACCAAGGGGATGACCTATCCATTCATAGTCTCAGTAAAGCGGGAGAGGTTTTGTACCTCTCTTTCCAATGTGTCCTGTCTATCAGCAACATCATTTGTTACTTCTACAAGCTGATCCAGTGCACGTGCGCAGTTGACCCAGGGTTGACCTTTCAAACCAGGGCAACAACCATGATTGCCATGAGCAGGAGTACTAACAACTTTACCTTCCTCTTTATCTTCAGATTCAGATGACAAGTCCTCAGAATTAGAGAGGTTCTGTCTTAAGTATTTAATTTCATCTTGCAAGATAGCCACCTGATCAGTGAGTGAGGCAATGCAAGGGTCAGGCATTGGTTCAACTGGAGGGGGGGGTTCTGAACAGAAGATTGACAATGAGTGATAGCCTTGAGTCTGGTGATTGCCTCTCATGCCTTGGTTTCAAAATCAGATGGGTCCTCAACAGGAGGAGCAGGAGGAGTTACCGTGATAGACGCTACTCTATTGTCCACATAATTTTGCACTTGGTATAAAGTGTTGCCTAGTGCAGCCTTATCCAGACTGTATTGATGCTGCAGATGTCTGCCCCAAGTATCAACATGAGCTCCCACCAATTCAACTTGTGAATTGACATGCTCCCTGAATTGGTTAAGTTCACTAACCAGAGTCTCAAAATCCTGGCAATGGTTTATCAGAAAGGCCTTGATTTGCTCACGCCACGCTGCTTGATGCTAATCTAATTTGCATAGTCAATCCTTGATGTATCCAGGGAGCAAGGAACAAAGGGAATTTATTGAGGCGGTCAAGTACTTCTCAGAGGCCAGCAAATTGCGCTGATTATTGAAAATACACACAAAGAGACTGTGGGATCATTCTTGATATGCCATATTCTGAGCATGATTGTTTGAGACCAGTGACTACAGAATTTAATAGTTGATTCTGGGATCCTAAGGTGAGTTGGTGGTGAACTAGGGCAGATTGGATGAACCAGTTGACCAATACGCCAATTGTATCCATGGACTTCATCAACGCAGGGGGAGACCAAAGTCCAAAAGGAAGAAGTACAGGTCTTTGGAAGCGTACCTGGGACAGAGGCCAGGAATAGTGTGCATTGCCAGAGTGGAGCAGGGAGCAGGTGGCAGCACAAGCTTGCTTGTAATTGAGAGAGAAAGCTGGAAGGGAGGCCCATGCAGGCCTGGGGGACAGAACCAATACTATAGGAGTTGAGGGGGCATTGGTGATGTCTTCTTATAGAGGGGGACTAGAAACTTTAGGTTGCTTGGGTACTTCAGAAACAAAGGAAGAAGGACCAGAGAATGCGTGTGGAAACAGGGTAACCAAGGGGCTTGCAGCCCCTGTAGTGAGCACCATTTTTTTGTGTTTGGATCCTGGGGACAACATCCAGGAGAACACAGCAGGAAATCTTTATAACAAAATATTTGAGGTTCAAAACTAGCCTTGGGTTAGCCTTCAGGGCAAAATTAAGGGCACATACCTTGATTTCCTGGAAAACAAGATGAGAAAGTCCTTTTGGCAAAAAGGACAGAAAAAAGCTTGAAGATTATTAAAGCCAACAAAAATATGGATAAACCTGTCTTTATTAGAAGAAATGATTCTACTTAAATAGTAGACAAGGGATGGTGATCACTCATTAGAAAGACAGAGTGGCTGAGGGGGTCACACTGGGATGAGGTCATACCAGGATCATTCATAGATAGGTACAATAATCTGGAATGGGTAGATATTTGACCAGACCCATTTAGGGAAGGTAAGGAATATCCAAAATTGAAAGCAAACCCAGCCAAATCTTTGCAGCTATCAATATTTGAAGGCCATATCAAAATAGCATTGATTGTGCAATTTCTGACAAGGTTTGTCCTGCTGTATTCTGTTCCTTGCTTCCAATGCTAGGGTCCCATGATGGATCAACCCCATAGTTGGGCTTGAAGGGGGACATGCCTGTGGATTTGTGGTCTTTGCTTTTATAGGCATATTGCGCCATGGGTAACATCTCTGCCCAGTTTCCTTGGTCTGCGTTGGTGTAGCATTGGAGGTATTGTTCCAAGATTTGGTTGACCTGTTCAGTTTGTCCGTTTGTCTGTGGGTGGTAGGAGGTTGACACGCAACGTTTTATTCCAAGGTCTTTCATCACTTGGGTCCAGTAGTGGAAAGTGAACTGGGGTCCTCAATTGGTGATGATTTCTTCTGGAGTGCCATGTTGTGTCAAGATGCAGTTGTAGAAGTTTCTTGCAGTCTCAGGTGCTGTGCAGTGGGTAGTGGTTGGGAGGAAGTAAGCCATCTTTTGAATTGGTTCACTATGACTAGGATTGTGTCAAAGGATTTTGAAGGGGAGAGCTCTACTATGTAGTCCATTGACACTGACTTACAGGGTCCAGCGGGAATGTCCAGAGGTCTAAGTAGTTCTTCTGGCTTTGAGCAACGTGTCTTGGTTCTTCTGCAGGTTTTTCAACCATTAATGTAGGAAGCTACTTCCTTGTCCATACCTGACCATGCATAGTTCTGCTTGATGCTTAAGAGGGATTTAGGTCTACCAGGGTGGCCGGTCATCTCTTAATTGTGGTTTTCAATCAATATGTTTGTTTGGGCTAGGCCTTTGCGTACGTAGATTCTGTTGTGGAGCAGTAGGGTAGCACCTTTCAGGGAGTATCCTTTCTTTGAGTGATGGCAATCTGGGTCCTTTGTCAGGGCTTTGACTAGTTTGGTTAAATAGGTGTCCTGTTTCTGGGCTCTTATCACGTTGGGTTTTCTGGCAGCAATCTTCAAGTAATTCAGTTGTATTCATAGGCTGGCAGGATCTAGTAGTGTATGGGTGTTGTAGTCCTTGATTTCTGTGGAGGAGGGAATCAGGTTGGTTCTTATGCTTAAGGTGTCTGGTACCACGTTCACTTTTCCTGGCTTGTAGTCTATGGTCAAAGTGTAGTCAGCCAGTTCTAAGGCCCATCTTTCTTGTTGTTGGTTCAGCTGGCGTGGTTTGAAGAAGTAAACTAAGTTCTTGTGGTCTGGAGGAACCTTTACCAGATGTTCAGCACCACACAAGTACCTGCTCAATGCTTCAATGTCTTCATTATAGCTAGCATCTCCTTGTTGTATATTAGATAGTTCCATTCTGCAGAAAGAATCTTCTTGGAGTAATATGCTACAGGATGTAGCATACCATCCTCTCCTTCCTGAAGAAGTACCCTGCCCACCGCAAAGTGGACACATTTGTATCTAGCACAAAAGGTTTAGATGGGTCTGGTATTGCCAGGATAGGAGCAGAGGTGAACACACGTTTTAGGGCCTCAAACAAGGAGGTGCACTCCTCAGTCCAGACAAACTGGACCTTGTCAGAGCAAAGACAGGTCAGGGGCAATGTAATTTGAGAAAAATTTTGGACAAAATCCCTGCAATAATTTGCCAGGCCCAAAAAACTTCTCACATCTTTTCTGCATTTGGGTACTGGCCAGGTTGTCACTGCTTCCACTTTGTCCTGCGCCATAAGAAACCCCCCAGTCTTCCCCACATATCCCAGTAATTCAACTTTGGACTGAAAGAATTCATATTTCTTCAGCTTGGCATGTAAGTTGGCCTATGAGAGTTTCTCCAGTATACAGTCAAGGGATTGGAGGTGTTCCTCATGTGACTTGCTGTATATGAGTATGTTATCCAAATATGCAACACAGAATTGGTCAAGGTACTTGCCTAGGACAGAGTTGATCATCCTTTGGAAAGTACTGGGGGCATTGCACAAGCCAAACGGCATAACTAGGTATTTGTACAACCCATATCTGGTTTTGAAAGCTGGTTTGTATTTGTCTTCTTCTTTGATTCTGATCTGGTTGAAGGCGTCTCTCAGATCAATTTTCAAGTACACTTGGGCTCCAGTCAATACGTCACAAGGTTTGTCAGTGTTGGGAATGGGATATCAGTTCTTCACTTTAATGTTGTTTAGTTTCTGGTAGTTCACACAGGGACACATTCCGCCATCTTTCTTTTCTACAAAAAGCATGGGTGACAAGCAAGGGGCCTTTGACACCCAGATGAACCTTTTTTTGTCATGTCCTCTAGGTATGTCTTCATGGCTACTTGTTCACAATGGTTGCAGCTGTAGATGGGGCTGTGATGTGGTTGGGTTCCTTGCAACAGGTCTATGGTGTGGTCGTAGATCAAGTGGTTGGGGAGATGGGTTGCTGCTTCCTCACTGAAGACGTGGTTCCACTTCTCTAAAGAGGCAGGTAGGACCCCCACACTGGGTTCCATTTTCAGGATCAGGAGTGTGTTGGGTCTTTTGCTAATTGGACCCAGCTGGAATGGCACCACATCACACAAATTGTCTCCCTTCAAGGCAACTGTTTGATTACAGAAATTTAGGATAGTGCTGTTTCTTTGGGACCAGGAGTCTCCTAGGATCAAGGGGTGAGGAAGTCCCTTCAGGATGATGGGGAGCACTGGGTAGGTGTTCTGACCAATTTTCAATGGCAACTTGGTGGCGCACCTGAATCCCAAGTTGTGAGAGCTGTTTCCCATGATTACTTTGACACCTTCAGTGGTGGCCTTTAGTCCTAGGTCCTTTTCAAGGATGGCGTCAATAAAGCTCTCCTCCGCTCCAGTATCAATGAAAGCTTCAATAGTCTGGGATATTGTGAGTGTTTCTGCTTTGACTTGGATAAATTTGAAAATACTGGGTTAAGGTGTTTATTTGTGTCAAGGAAAATGTGGGACCACTCTTCTTGGGACAAGCCCTAGTGGGGTGGCTGGGTTTGTGTCAGTAGAAAAACAACCCTTCACGGTAGTGGCGTTGTAATTCATCAAGGGACATTCCTGGTCTGTTGGGCGTTGGGGCTCAATTTGTGCGCTAAGTGTGAGAGGGGGCGCCTTCCTGGTTAAGGCTCAACCCTCTACACAAAAGGAGTAGTTCATCTAGGCCAAGCGTAGGGGGTGGTGCTTAAGGAGCTCCTTCAAGGCAGGGCAGGCTCCTTGGCAGTATAAGATGGCTGATAACTTGTCCTTGAGTTGGGTTCTGGCTTTCAGTTTCAGGAACTTGTTGGTGTAGGCTTGTAGAGTGCGTGATCCTTGTTGGATGTCTAGTAAACTGATGAGGGAGTGATGGTGGGGGTCTTGGTTATTGCCAGTGGCCATCAGTTCATTCTCAAATCAGGAGTAGTCCAGACAGAACTCATGTCCTTGGTGGTGGCCTTCCCAAACCAGTCTAAGGCATTGCCAGAGAGCATGGAGGTCACTCCAAGGACTTTCTCAGTGTTGTTTGAATATGAGTTTGTGTTGGCCTTAAAGTGAAGACAGAGGACTGGCATGGCTCTTCTGGCTTCTTCTAGGGTGAGCTTCCCCATCTGCGGCATGTCCACCTTGGTTGTGGTCTGGTTTACTATAATGTTCTGAACCTGCAAGTTTGGGGTCTTGGTCTTCTCAATGCCAAGCAAGGCGTCTTTTGGTTCTGTACTGGTTTGGTGTTGGATTGCTGATGCAGTTAGGTTGGTAGCTAGCTTGTCTGCATAGTAAGCTGAGATCAATAAAAGTAGCATACAAGATGCCCCAAGAGTTATCAACATCTTGGGGCCAGGTTACCGTGTTTAAGGTAGATTGCCATAATTTCAGGGATCCAGCCAGTGGGGGGTTCCTGGGAACTTGCAGGCGGACGGCCCACAGGCCCAGCAGGGAGGGCCCACCACATGATTGGGGCTAACTTTACAATATAAGATAATGATTTTCCCAGGATTGCCCAAGGTCTGCTTGCAGGCACCATAGAATCAATCAGTCTGGTAAGAGTGATATACATCACCCCAAATATCTGGGTGGAAGTGGATTCATTGGCAGCAACAGATTCTTGCGGGCGGTTGGGCTGCAGGGTGTGGGGCGGTGTCATTGGAACCAAATATGTGGGCAGGTAGTTGTACTTGTTGCAGAATAGCAGAGGGGGCCAGGTAATCTTGGTGCCCTCTCTATAAAGGATCTCTGTCTCTCTAGTTCTAGCCTCAGGGTCATGGATCAGGATCTCCTCTAGGGTAAACTCCAAATACGCAGGGTTGGGTGGGTACTCAGTGAAATGTACTGGGCCAAAGGGAACTCCTGGTGGACAATAAAGGTCAGGCAGCTGGTCTGCGGTTTCTTGGGGCAGGTGGGTGTGGGGTATGGAACTGCGGGAAGTAGACTGTAAATGAAGTAGAACTAATAAAAAGTATGGTATAACCTGGTTGAACCAAAGGTTCATGTCACTTTATTGCAAGAATGGTGATGGGCAACTTCCTGGAAGTCCAGGGTATAAGTATGCTCATCTGTCATGGGAAAACTTTTACAAATTTCTTTGGCCCAGGTGTTACTGTTTACCAGGTTTTTCCAGTCCTTGGTGGCATCCATTGTGGGAGTTATTTTATTGGCTGGTTTGAACTGAGAATACTCAAGTTTCCTTGTCAGGTTGTGGGATTGGTCATCTCTGGGAGGCCCGCATTCTATAGGAATTTTCTTTGTTTCCCTTTCTGTGGTGGCCCAAGTTATTTTGGGGTCTATGGCTAGGCCTGTCTGCTGATTGGTTGAGTTAACAGGAACCTTCAACGTGGGGAGCGTTGATGTAGGTGGTTTTGACTCATCAAGCCTTAGAGGATTTCCCAAAGTCAATCCCTGCTCTGGTTCAAGCCTGAAAATTTGCGGGTGGCTGGTCCTGCGGGCTGGCAGCCCACAGGGTGTCAGGGTTCAAATCCTGTAGTTGAAGCTTTCCAGTAAGCATGGTCAACAGGAGTTTGTCACTTGTGACAAATGGCATCAGAGGTGGATGGGGAAGAGATGGTTGGTTTGGGTATCAGGGGTGGCTCCATTGGGACTAAGTAGGCAGCAGGATGATTGTATTTCCCGTTGAAGATCAAATAGTATATAGTGATTTCTCTGCCGTCACAGAATATTTGATATCAATCATTGGGAGCGTCTGGGAAAATGTACCACTGCAAGTCTTCCAAGGTCTAGGGTTTGTGGTCAGGGTTATGAGGATACTCAGTGAAGTGTACAGGGCTAAACAGTGAGTCAGGAGGGCAGTAGTAGACAAATGCTTCTGTTTTTTCAACTGGTGCTTGACTTCCAATCTTTGAGGATGAGTACTGGTGCTTAGGTGATTGCAGATGGAAGAGTATCAAAAATATGTAAGGAATCAGATTGGTGAACCAAAGGTTTATAACAACTTTACTTGGTAAGGATGATGATACAGAACCTTTTCAGGTGCTTCTGATTTATATACTTACTCATATGCAAGTGCATCTGGGCATTCTTCTGGTGCTATCTGGGTGGTAAGGCTTGAAATCTCAGGTTCTGCTGTTTGGTTGGCTGCTTCATGGACATTTTTGGGGTTTTCAGGAACAGTTGTTTGGCTTTTTGGTGGTCCATCTTGGCTTGGCTGGCCATTGGTTCTGGCAGGTTTGGCTTCTGAAGTTATGGGGGGTTTCCCAATTTGATCACCATTTTTGGACTGGCTTAACAGGCTTTCCTGAGGACAAGGAACTTGATTAAAAAAGAGGTCCCCAATTGGGGACCCCAAAAAACTTAATGGAGGGTGGGCTTGAACTGGGTTTACTGGGCAGGTAAAATTAGCTTGCCCAGGCCCAGCCAAACCCACCAAGGCTTGGGCATAGCTTTTGGAGACCAGAACAGGACCTGCAGCTACCACCAGGGCAGGAATGGTTCCCGCACCTGGATTTACTTCAAAAAGCAAAAATCCAGATGCAGGTGAATCTTCCCCGCCTGGTGGCTAGGAGCGGATTCAATTCCTGCCTGGGGCCTCAAATATGTTACTTTTGTAACAAAGACCCCAAGAGCTACAGAATTACCCTGGTGGTGTCAAATTAAGATGTAGAGATCACAGTTGCTTAGGTTTATTTTGTGGCAGAGGCTAATCCTGATCCTGGGTTACCTCCTGGTGTAGGCTATGTTCAAGCCCATAATTAAGTCAGGTGACATATACAGCACATATTTTATTGGCTTAAGTTATTCCTTGTGTTTAGATAGAGCTCAGTGTGACAGAAATTGCAGGATAGTAAGAAGCTGTCTCCAAGTGGTGGACAATCACCACCCAAATCCACAAGGAGTTAATTATTAACCACCAGTGCAGCTTCAGATACCATTTTGCAAAATTTCCAAATGAGTTACTAGGGTTAAGCAAAATGATTAACCCTAACCAAAAACGCCCAAGATAAATGGCCTTCAAGAGAATCAGAGTTTCTTTAGCATAAGATTCAGGACATTGGGATAGAACCAGAGTTTCAGTTTTGACAGTAGGAGGAATAACTCTGAGATTGGCAGGCATTGGATTAACATTTCACAGAGGCAATGACAAAGTACTGACAGCAGGGCCCCATCTTCCTATAATAATCCAACTAAGAATTAAATTGTAGGGAATGTAGCGTAAGAGTCCAACTACAGGATGCATTTGAAATAAAAGTTAGACCAAGGGATATTTGATTTTATTGAGTAAAATTTTCGGAGGACTCAACTCTTAAGAGTTGAAACAGTGAAAACTATTCAATATATATCAAAATTTGACTAAGCAATACCACCTGAGTCCAGGGCTCCTATTCCTTTCATATTGTCAAGTGAGTATCTAGTCCAGTTTGCAAAAAAAATCTTGGATGACCAACTTCTGATGACCATGCTGATAAATCAGATCATATTGGGTGACCCTCAAATTACATCAATTTATTAACATCAGTTTACAAGGGGGAATTGGATCCAACTGGCGTCTGGAGCAGGCGTAACCCATTTTTGATCAACTGTTTGGTTCAAGTCTGTTAAATTGGTCAATTTTATTAAAGGATTTCTGGCTTTTTGAGCCTTCCTGATTGGCCAAATAGTTCCAGCATTATGGAACTTACTGTGACGCATAGTGGCTTTGTAACATTGTTCAATAGCCTGGGCTTTTAGTTGCTGTTAGTACTGCTAGTCTGTAATATCACTTTTGTGGCTGACTCTATTTGTTTTCTGACTTTAGCATGTTTTTTACCTTATCAAAATACCAGTTGATTTAGGTTCCATTCAGTATGAGACTTTTTCACCTTTGTTTAGGGTCTTGTTTTTTCTGGATTTTCTGTTTGGATTTTGTGTTTAAGTTTATTTTTCTGTATTCCTGAATATTTTGCCACTTGGTGCCTGTTTGACAAAAAAAACTGTGTAGAATAAATCTTTGAGTAAAACTATTTTGATTTTGTCTGGGCTGAGCTGATTTTTTAGGCCAAGATATTTTGAGCAAAAAGATGTTATTTTGACTTATTTTTTATCAATTTTTGATCCAACTTGTCAGGAATACAGGTTTAATGTGCAACAGTTGCAAACATGGGCAGTGGGACCACAGAGCCAGTAGGGAGGCTTATTTGAATATGGGTGCTAACTTGAGTATATAGGAGAAATCCTGTCCTATCAGGGACCAGAAACCACTAGATGAGATCATGCAGTCTACCAACCTAGTCAATATACTCACGCCAAAAATTAGAGTGTACATAGCCTCATTTGTGATCCCCAAATCTTGCAAGCAGTTGGGCCGCAGGATAAAAGGATAAGTCATAAGGACCAAATACACATAAAGGCAATTAAATTTTTTTAAAGAGGCAAGGTTAGATTTTGTACCAATAGTTCTCTTGACCAAAGGTCTCTGGATTGCGTGATCTTGCCAGTGGGTTGGTCATAAGGATTTTTACTAGAGTAAACTTGGAGAAATCCAGAGTTAATAGATATTTGATAAAATGTATAGGACCAAAGATAGCACCAGGAAGACAAAATAAAGCAAGTGTGTGGTTCACAGAATCTACAGGCAAGATGTTAGGAGTGATAAAGCCTGGTAATTTGGTCTGGAACTGAAAGAAAACAAGTATGAAATAAGGTAAGATATATTTGTGTAAATCCACTGCCACCCAAGGCCTTGGATCAAACCATTTTTCCCGCTGCACCAAAAAAGGGCCAAAAATAACAGCCAAGCCACTAAATTCTCTAGAAGATTTAGCTCATACTGTTAATGAGATATTTTTTCTGGCCTACTCTGCAGATCCCCCTGCTTTGGTTGTCCCGGCCTGTGAAGAAACGCTGATCAATTTGGATTGTTTGTTGTCATGGTGTTGTCCTCTCTTAAAAATTATCAGAAACGCCCAATCAAATGATGCCAAATCAACAACCAGAAAATCAAGTGAATCCCAAATGCCTGGTATGAACTCTAGCCAATCAGGTGGAGCTGCAGAAATTAACTTGAAACCTTCCAGTACCCCTGGCCTTGTCCAGCAAAATTTCTCTTCCTGCCAATCAGATGCAAGCCAAAGTGGTCATGTGGTCATTTCTTAACAAGTCTCCCCTTTTAACAATGCCAGGGGACTTTGTGTCCCCTGATTGTCAATTTTCAAAAGATTAAACCCTTAAAACAGTTATCTTTTGCTTTGTCAATTTTAAAGTAGTTGACTCTCTATTGGAGTCTTCCTTGAGCTTAAACAAAGTGTTAGTTGTTTTCTGTCTCAAACCTTACCTTTGTGCTGTCTGCTCATACCCAGTCATCCTTTCAAAGCCCTGTAACTTAGGTCTTTCTCTTTATCATTACACCTGTAGTTTACGCTTTCAAAAACAATGTTCAAATCCTAGATTCAATTTAAAATTCTTTATAAATCTTACCTTTATTTTGAGTTTTTGGTTGATTTTATTGATTTCAAACCCGCTCTTTTATTTACGCCTGCCCAAGCTACCCAAAACCGTTGTCAAGGCCTCTAAGTGCTGTTTGCTGCCTCTCAGCCAATTTTCTCTTGTGGCTGCCCCACTCTCATATTTCTTTATAACTTGAAGATTCAAAAATTGCACCTAAAAATTCCAAATTTTGTGGGCTTCTCAATTATGATTCTCCCTGTTGTAAAATTTGTGGTATTCACTTTGGCTTCTTTCATAATTCTACTCTGGACTTCTGCCTCCAATCTATGGTCACAATTCTCTACTTCTGCTTGCCTTGTGGGAGACAATCCCTCTAGTCTCTTGCGCCTTCCTGGTGAGCTTCTTGTTTTGGGCAAGACAATTGTCAAGAGCCTGGCTTGTGATGACTTAGAGCTTTCTGCTGCAGATTACGCTGTGTCAGCCCCCACATTGGAGGTGGTGCCGGCGCCTACTACTCTTAGCTTGGACAAAGACACTCCAGTACCCCTCCTAGCTCCTGTGGGGTTGCCTCCTTCTCCCACCTGCACACCCTGGTTACTCACTGGGTTAGTGTTGATGGGGTTGAATGCATACTTTCCTCAGCTGTCCCCCATGTCCTCTCTGTGGTCCCCCCTCCAAGCGGCCATCTCAGTACTCCACTGGGCGACATCCTGGTGGTTCATCTTGCTTGGATGGGAGCCAAACTTAGTTAGTTTAGCCCCCCTCTCTCACATAATTTACAAGCCCATTTCTTCTGCCTTTGAAGCCTTTTGCTACTGGGTGTGAAGCTTACTTCTTGCCCTCATCTGCACCAGCTTGGGATCCCTCCTTGCTGGATTTCTCTTGGTGTGGGCTGTGTGGTCACTTCTATCTTCCCTCAAGTTGTGCCTCACTGAGAAGTCCTCTCCTACCTCCACAGCTTCTTTGGCTGCATCAGCGGTGAATATCACTCTGGTGTCACCCTGCACTCCCCTTTTGTGGCTGTCCGCAAAAAGGTTCTGGATGCCCTTGGGTAGCTGCAGCTTTGCCTTTCTGAGGACTCAGCGTCTGCAGACACTCCCATCTCTGACACTCAGAGATCAGTGGCCCTCTTAGATGCTCTTGACAGAGACGCCTTCCTCTGGGTGCGCGCTCTTCTTCACCAAAGCCAGGAGCTTGGGGATACTTTCTCCCTCCTTACACTGGTCTCTTCAGTGGTGGCCGCTCCAGGTTCCAAGGCCTCAGTTATATTTGAGACCCTTTGTTCCAAAGGCCTTACCCCCTGACCTTGCCTCCCATGTTGAGTGTTTTACAGTTAAAGCTGCCTCCCTAGACCTCCCAACCAAGATGGTGGTGGCCATGTTCTGCAACTCCTTGGATGCTGCTTCAGCCAACAAGAGCGCGTGGGACCTGGCTCCTACCTCCCTCAAAAAGGCCTTTGGGTTGGCCTGCAAGCTTGGAGCCAAGCCAGCCTACCAGCCCAAGTCTGGTGTACTGGCCCACCTCCCGGTCTCTAAGCCCACCCAGGCCAAGCCCCCTGCGGCCAAGCCTCCCAAGACGCCTGCCATCAATGTGATGTGCCGCGTCCACCAGGCTCCCAACTGACCCACCTCTACAGGATCCCACCCTGTCTTTGCGGCTTTGGCAGCCATCCCTGAGGTTTCTTCCTGCAACTCTGCCGCATCCATTCTGACCCTGCAGAATAAAGAAGATCTTTCCTATTTTCTTTTTACTTCAACCTTTTATACCAAATCCTGCCAAGCTAAGGCTACAGTTTTGGTAGATACAGGTGCTGCAGGTAAATTTATGGACCCGGACTGCCCCAATCCTTGGGCTTGTCCTTGCTCCCCCCTCAGAGCCTTATTGCAGCCAGCAAGGTACCAGTGCTCAGTTATCCCCTCACTAACCCACTTAGTTACTGTACGGGCTCACACGTGTTTGTGAGTAAATTCTCTGCTGTTAAGGATCTACTGTATCCTGTAATTGTGGGCGTGGGGTGGTGGCTGCGTCACTTGGTGCAGATTGAATGTCTCACCAATGAGCTTCACTTCTTGCTAGACAGGTGCCTGGGTTCCTTCCCCCTTCTCCCCTTGGGGTGGGAACCACCTGAGTCCTGCTTGTCTCTTACGGCAACCCCAGTCTCCCCTCCCAAGCCCTTTGCCCTTCCAGCCATCCTTGCTCCCTTCAAGGACGCTTTTGATGCTACCCTTTCCTGTGCCCTCCCTCCACACTCTTTCCACAATTTGACCTTTAAGACAACAGTTGACCTCGTAAAAATTGATGCCCTAATGTACCCTCTTAGCAAATTGGAGGATAAGGTGTTATGCGCGTGGTTAGACAACATGCTGGCAAAAGGGTGGATAGTCAAGAAGGCTTCCTCAGTTAGTTCCCCAATGGTCTTTGCCAAGAAATCAGACAGATCTCTTTGGCCGTGCGTTGATTATACCCTTCTCAACAATGTCATTGTTCTGGACTGCTACCCCCTCCCCTTGGAAGCCTCAATTGCCCAGTCCATTGCCAAGTATTGTGTCTTTTTGAAACTAGATCTCATTAATGCTTTTAACCAGGTTTGCGTGGCAAAGGGGGACAAATGGCTTACAGCCATCAAAACTCAGTGTGACTGCTTTCAATTCAAGGTCATGCATTCTGGCTTGAAGAACACTCCTGCAATCTTCCAGCAAGTCATTGAGGATGCCTTGGGAGATCTCTGCTTCTCCTGCGCTGTGGCGTACATTGATGACATTCTAATCCACTCCCCCACTCCTGAGCAGCACGCTAAAGACCTGGTGGCTGTGGTGGCGGCTATCCACAAGGCCTGGTTATTCATCAAACCCAGCAAGTGTGAGTTTTTCAAGTCTGAGGTTACCTTTCTGGGCAACTCAGTCCTGAAGAAAGGCCACACAGTCTCCCCTGACAAGGCCAAGGCCCTTTGGGAGTGGGCTACCCCAAAGAATCAGAAGGAGTTACGCTGCTTTCTGGGTACAAATATCTTCCTCAAGAAGTTCTCTCCTACCATCTCTGAGCTTGCTGCACCCCTGCACCCTCTGGCTGGCAAGAACGCCTCCTTTGTGTGGACCCCAGCATGCCAGGAGGCCTTTGAGGCCATCAAGTGGGGTTTTGTCTCCACCCCAGTGCTACGCCATGCCAACACAAGCAAATAGTTTATTGTAGCTTGTGATACCTCTAATGTGGCTGCTGGGGCAGTCCTCCTTAAAGAGCACAATGGTCAGGAGCTCCCAGTTGCATACTTCTCCAGGAAGTTTGCCCCCAACAAGTGCTCCTGGGCGGTGTTTGACAAGGAGCTACAGGATGTGATGGACACCATCACTCATTGGAGACATCACTTTCAGGGCGCTCAACAAAATTTGTGGTTTTTACAGACCATAAGGTCCTCTGTTACTTCTGAAAGCCCCATAAGTTACTCCCTTGCCAGTCATGTGTCATGCAGACGCTCTCAGGTTACAAGTTCAAGTACAAGTTTGTGAAAGGGGAGCTCAACATCCTCCTTGACCTGCTGAGTTGCAACCCTGCAATGTACCTGGTGAGGGGCAACAAGTACCCTCAGGTCACTGTCATCCCAGAGTCCTTGATCCTCCTGGACCCTGGCTCCCCCTCCCCCAAACCCCAGCCCCGGCTCCAGTTGTTTCTCCACAGCTCCTGGCCATTGGCCCTGCCCCCTCATCTGAGGCAGCCCCTCCACTGGCTCTCCCTGGTACGCTTCTGCACAACATCCTAGTGGCCCAGCACTCCTCACTGGATGGCCAGGCTATCTGCACTAAGCTGTCTCCTGATTCTGCGTCTAATGGTCCCTATACCCTTAAGGATAGGATAATTTACCAAAACAACAAAGTATGGGTTCCAAAGGACTTGCGGCTACGTGTCATGACAGAACATCATGATCCTCTCCTGTTTGGACATCCTGGTACAAAGAAGCTGTTTGAACTCATCAGCACACTTACAGTTGGGTTGGGATAACCAAAGCAGTAGGTCCCTGGATTAAGAAGTGTGTTACTTGTGCCCACTCTAAACCAGATTGTTCAGGGAACAATGGCCTCGTCCATCCCCTACGGCAGTCTCAAGGCCCATGGTCGTCCATCTCAGTTAATTTTGTGATGGCTCTCCCCTTGTTAGGAGGGTTTGACTCCATCATGGTGATAGTTGACCAATTCATCAAATACTTGGTCTTCATCCTGTGCCTAACCACGCTGGACTCAGTGGGGATGGCAAACCTGTTTGTGAAACACATCTTCACTAACTTTGGCCTACCTCAGAAGATCATCAGTGACTGTGGTCCCCAGTTTACATCCATGTTCTGGGAGTTGCTGCTGGGGATCCTGAACATTAAGCCATGCAGGTCCACCTCTTTCCACCCCCAGTCAGATGGGCAAACTGAGAGGGTCAACCAGATTATGAAGCAGCACCTACACTGTTATGATAATGCTTCAATGAACTCCTGGTTTGACAATCTCCCTCTAGCCCAGTTTGCCTACAACAACACTGTGTGTGCCTCCACGGGAGTATCCCCTTTTCAGGCTACTTTAGGCTTCTCACCTGCTTTCTCTATCAGCCTGTCCTTGTAATCCCATGTCCCAGCTGCGGCAGACATGGCTGCTCACCTAAAAGCCACCCATGCCAAAGTACAAAAGATATTGGCCAAATCCATAGAGTCTTACAAGAAGGCAGCCAACAAGAATTGTTGCCCAGCCCCGGACTACCCAGTAGGCTCCCTTGTCATGCTGGACTCCTCCAACATCTGCATCAAAGTTCCTTTGCGAAAATTTGCCCCAAAACGCTTAAGCCCTTTCAAAGTGTTAGAAAACAAAGGCAATGAAGCTTATGTGCTGGAACTACCCCCCCTCATACCGCATCCATAATACCTTTAATGCTTGTCAACTCTCCCCATTTGAAGGTCTCCTCCCAGACACCCCTGTGCCCATAGTGGTTGATGGCACCCCGGAATATGAGGTGGAGGCAGTGGTGGCATCCCTCTGGATTAGGAAGTCCCTGAAGTATTGCATCAAATGGAAAGGTTACCCCTCCTACAATAACAGCTGGGTAAGCTCATCCAATTGCAGCAATTGTTGGGACCTGATTCAGGAATTCCACAAGGATAATCCCTTGGCACTTGTCTCTCCTAAGTCTCTCTTGGCGCTAAAGATCCTCAAGGCGCATAAGAATTTTTCAGTGGCTACGCTTCCCCAGGGAGGCATGCAACCTCAGGAAAGAGGAAAGAATAATGTAAATCCACTGCCACCCTTGGCCTTGGATTGAACCATTTTTCCCGCTGCACCAAAAAAGGGCCAAAAATAACAGCCAAGTCACTAAATTCTCTAGAAGATTTAGCTCATACTGTTGATGAGAGATTTTTTCTGGCCTACCCTGCAGATCCCCCTGCTTTGTTTGTCCCAGCCTGTGAAGAAACGCTGATCAATTTGGATTGTTTGTTGTCATGGTGTTGTCCTCTCTTAAAAATTATCAGAAACACCCAATCAAATGATGCCACATCAACAACCAGAAAATCAAGTGAATTTCAAATGCCTGGGATGGATTCTAGCCAATCAGGTGGAGCTGCAGAAATTAACTTGAAACCTTCCAGTGCCCCTGGCCTTGTCTAGCAAAATTTCTCTTCCTGCCAATCAGATGCAAGCCAAAGTGGTCATGTAGTCATTTATTAACAAGTCTCCCCTTTTAACAATGCCAGGGGACTTTGTGTTCCCTGCTTGTTGATTTTCAAATTATTAAACCCTGAAAACAGTTATCTTTTGCTTTTTCAATTTTAAAGTAGTCAACTTTCTATTGGAGTCTTTCTTGATCTTAAACAAAGTGTTAGATGTTTTCTGTCCCAAACCTTACCTTTGTGCTGTCTGCTCATACCCGGTCATTCTTTTGAAGCCCTGTAATTTAGGACTTTCTCTTTATCATTACACCTGTAGTTTACGCTTTCAAAAACAATGTTCAAATCCTAGATTCAATTTAAAATTCTTTATAAATCTTACCTTTATTTTGAGTTTTTGGTTGATTTTATTGATTTCAAACCCGCTCTCTTATTTACGCCCACCCAAGCTACCTGAAACCGTTGCCAAGGACTCTAAGTGTTGTTTGCTGCCTCTCAACCAATTTTCTCTTATGGCTGCCCTACTCTCATATTTCTTTATAACTTGGAGATTCAAAAATTGCACCTAAAAATTCCAAATTTTGTGGGCTTCTCAATTATGATTCTCCCTGTTATAAAGTTTGTGGTGTTCCCTTTGGCTTCTTTCATAATTCTACTCTGGACAAATGCCTCCAATCTATGATCACAATTCTCTACTTCTGCTTGCCTTGTGGGATACCATCCCTCTAGTCTTTTGCGCCTTCCTGGTGAGCTTCTTGTTTTGGGCAAGACAATTGTCAAGAGCCTGACTTGTGATGACTTAGAACTTTCTGATCCAGATTACGCCGCACCAGCCCCCACATTGAAGGTGGTGCCAGTGCCTACTACTCTTAGCCTGGACAAAGACACTCCAGTACCCCTCCTAGCTCCTGTGGGGTTGCCTCCTGCTCCCATCTGCACACCCTGGTTACTCACTGGGTTATTGTTGATGGGGTTGAATGCATACTTTCCTCAGCTGTCCCCCATGTCCTCTCTGTGGTCTCCCCTTCAAGCAGTCATCCCAGTACTTTACTGGGTGGCATCCTGGTGGTTCATCTTGCCAGGATGGGAGCCAAACTTAATTAGTTTAGCCCCCCTCTCTCACAGTTTGAGCCAAAGGTTCATAAAAGCTTTATTACTCAAAATGACAATGAGGTCTGACTTACACCTGACAAGGTATATATATTATTTACCAGGATTTTATCTTTAAATCAGGAATCTGAAAACTCAGGCTTCTGGGCGGTGAGAACTTGATGGTAGGGCAACAGTGGCAAAATTTACTGTAGGGATGTAAAAGTGAGAATATAAAAGTGAGAATCTAAAAGTGACCAAGTTGACACTTTTTAAATTTTCAAAATGGCTTTTAAATAAAGTAACTAATTTTTCTTGGATTTTTTAGTTGAGAGAATGAATAAAAAGTATTTTATATGGCCATAATAATTTTTAATTCCAGATGAGTTGTTTTAATTTAATTTTAAAATTTTCAACTTGGCCACTTTTAGATTATCACTTTTGCATTCCTACGGTCAACTTTGCCACTGTTGCCAATGGTAGCAGGGTGGCATCTGGTATTGGCTGACATAAATGACTAGAGTTGCAGAATAAACAGTTATATCTTTCTTTTCACTTGCCTGGCTGATAGGAGCAGGCAGGGATATTAGGCATCTCTTAGGTTTAGATTTTTGAAAATCTTCATGTGGATCTTATTGACAGAACAGTAAAAAGTTTTAGGGCATTCTTCACTATGATTTGCTACTAGCTGAGTGTAGCTTTTGTTGCCAAATCTGGGACTTTTGCTTGCAATTTCTTGTGTTGGTTGCAAGGATTTACTATAAGCTGTTTTTCATTCAAATCATCCTCAGATTTGAGCCCAAAAAATGCAAGCAGCTGGGCCTGTTAGAAACTCATATGCTAGAAAACATATCATCAAGAAGATGTATGGCCGCAAAGGGGTTCAAACCTGTAATCAATGTGCAAATGAGGACAGAGACCATTCCCATGTGGAATATCTTCTCAAGAAATTAATATCTCCCCAAGAGGGGATTAAATCTACCAAGGAAGAAGTAGGCTCCCAGGTAGCTGAGCAAGAAGGCTGAAGCCAAGAGATAGAATAGAGTGAGGGTTGGAGCCTTGTTGTTGTCCATGAACACACATGATTTCTCTGTAGTGGGAGGGACAGGAGATAAGGGCGTGATGGTGTACCAGACGCCTGGTATCACTTGGCGCCAAGAATTATCAAGGTACTGAAGGAGAGTGGAGGGACTAGGATCCGCTCTGGTTCCTAGCAATACACTGGCTACAAAGGCCTGCACCAGGAGCAACCAAACAAATCATTTATCTGAATGGCTCTCATTGGGAGGACTTGGGTAATTTCATGGCTTTTGGACTAAGAAAGAAGCAAGCAAGTAAAGATCAAGTTGGTTTAGAAAAAGACTTTATTAACTGAACAATTCAAACTCCTGAATATATAAAGCCTTATATAGGCTATCAAGACTTTATAATTGGAGTTCAATGAGAATGGGGAACAATGTTGGGAAAATTGGGGGAAACCGTGTCAGGAACAATCTCCCAAAAAACAACATAAAAGTCATTTGTATCATAAAAATACCCCTGCTGAGTTTCCCAAACAGCTAGGTGTTATTTACCACAGCTGTTTGAGAACCTCAGCTTGGAGAGGAGACTTCTGGTGATGGTATTAACCACCAGAAGAAGATATTCAGTGATTAAACTAGTTTCAGTCAAGTACAGAGCTTGACAGTTTGTTGGTGGGCTTCAAATTTTCAGCAAAAACGGGTTCAAACTCTGAAAGCCTGGGTGTAAGCTTTGATTGGCTGAAAGGCTGATTTTCAGGTAAAGCAAAAAGTAAGTTTGAATTCAAATTACTAACTTTTTTTAGGTGATAGTGAGGCGAGAGCAGAGACCCAGGTTTGATTCACATTATGAGATCAGAATTGAATTCTGGAATGGAAATTTCAAAGTTACAAGGTAATAAGGACAATATACTACCTTCTAATAACCAATTTTTAGGATCTAAAGAAGTTTCTGGATCAGAGAAAGGCTTAATAGCCATGTTAAACCCTTGGGAATCATTGCAGGTGTCAGAAATTATTAAAAAGATGTTTCTGACAGGGCCCTTGGCCCTCTAGCTGGTGGGCCACAAGGGGTAGGAGCCAAGGTTAGACCCTTGTTCTGAGACTCACTTTATGATTAATAGCAAAATGTCATTTGTGACACAACTTCAATTTTTTCACATGCAATTTTTTGATTTTGCAAGAAGCAAAAATCAGAAATACATTTAAAGAAAGCCTGCTCTATAAAAATTTCTATTTAACCTCTTTAATGATCATATTTTATTTTCTGGCAGTGAAATCAAGTTTGATTTGCTTTTAAAAAGATAAAGATTTAAAACTAAGCCTCTTAAATAAAAAATAATACAATTATGTGTAAAGCATAGGTTTTATTAGTGAATAGAGTACATTTAAATTTTTGATTCATTGTAGAGCTATAAAAATGACTTATGAAGAAAATTATAGTTGGACCAAATTCAACAGAGAATTAGCAACAGAACATCTCTCTGCCCAGTATTTTGCCTATCTCAACAGGCTGTAAAGCTACTGTAGCAAGATTTTATAAGTCCTTGTATCTGTAGGCCAGTTTATCACTTAAGCTTTTTTCTGATTTTATTTTAAGGTATTTTATCCTCAGATGTCATTTTAACCCTGTTTTCTTTCTTTCTGAGGCATTGGAGTATAGTGATACAGGGGTTTTTAAAGCTATGAGGATTAAGAAAAACCTCATCCTGAACCCCAATAAACTCAATCAAAGAAAAAAGTTTAAAGAGGTTAGATCTATATCAATTAACAATAGATTTAGTATTCTAAATTTATCTTTTGACTGGCTGACTTAATTTTGATTTTTGGGCAGGTTCTTTTGTCTATCCTCACAGCTTTGAAAACCACTGTATCAGCCTTTGATGTGAAGCCACATGTTTTCCAGCCCTGAAGTTGTTTGTTTTCTTTTTCAGAGTCGGATCTTTCTTGTTCTTGCAAAATGGCAGAATGCTAGGTTTAGTCTCAAACCCTTCTGTTGTCTCCCAAAATTTCCCATTCTTGAACTGATGAATTTATGCTTCTCATTACACCAGCAAAAACTCAATTGAATCCCCCAGAAGCCATATCAAAGTTTAAACTTGACAAAAAAGTCTGTTAAGCCTATCCTTTTCAATGTTTGATACCTCATAAATATTATAACTGCTTGCATCTACCTTGGAAGTAAGGTCCAAGAATTAAACAGTAAAGTAGTAAATGCAAATTAAAATACCCACTTTCAATAAGGACCAATAAGTGTGGAGCCTTAAGTGGTATTGAAATTCTAAACTCACTTGAAAAGTTTGTGGATAGCTGCAGCCAAGAGATAAGATTCAGGCTACAGAGCATACTTTCTTGATGAATTAAGGCAAGGCCACAATGTAGCAGTTGATACTATAGCTTGGGAAGGACTACCATCTAGTCTTGGGATTTCAACCCAAGGGCACGGAGATGTGTGATATGGCCATTGAAGGCTTCAAGGAAGGTGTCCTATATTAGTCAGTAGAAGAAATAGAGAACCATATACCTGACAAATAAATTTGTGGCCATATTCAGTACAAGTGCTCTCTACTACTGGAGCAATATCTGGGTAATGGGCCTGATGCACCTGAGGGAAAACATGATGAACTGCCTGATAATTCAAGCCACCAGTGATCCAAGTCCATAAGGTTGAGTGGTGCGCATAATCCTGAGTAGTAAGCAATTGCATCTCAGCCCAATCAATAGATAGCTCTTTGCAGGCTGCTTCTTGGGGTGGTGCAATAAACTCAACAGTATCAACAACATGGTTGACCTGGAAAGTTAGAGCAAGCCAGTATGATGAAACAAGGTCAGAGAGGATGAGGACCAGTAAAGTACGCCATAGTCCAACCAAGTAGATGGGGAGCACAATGCGGTAGCCAACAAAAAATAGTTTACCACCCCAGAAGGCAAGGTGATGGTACAGTGTTGGCGGGTTGATGCGAATAGAATCATTCATGCCCAGGACATATAGAATATAAATGTCTTGGAACCGTGTCTTCCAAGCCAAAAGCCCATACAGGAAAGGCACATATTTTTCCTGTCCAATATAGCGGTCATACCATGTCTGAAAGGGTTGGATGCGGCGAACATCAGGATCATTGGTTGAAATGTCAGGGTCAGCACCAGGAATATTGGTGTAAGGATGGTGGCCCAACATGTGTTGATAGACCCAGATGAGATAAGAGGTTCCATTAAAGAAGTCATGAGTTGCTCCTAGTAGCTTCCAGACTAAAGGATTGTGTGTGATGGCAAAATGTGAAGCATCATGTAAAGGATGGAGGCCAATTAAAGCACATCCAAACCCAAGCACAAGGGCAAGGATACTCTGAATCACCCAATATTGTTTAACCCAAGGATGAAGGAAAATCAAGCTCCAGGATCCTAACACTGACAAGTAAATGGAGGCATACCGAAGTATAACCCAAAGGCCAGGGTTCTTAGAGTCTTTGCTTTCAGAGCGTAGGTAATTAGACACACGCTCTTTAAGAGTGCGATGGAAAGTATTAGGTTCGGGAAACGTGGGCAGCTCATCTGAAACCAATCTTCCAATCAAAAACTTGCTAAGGATAGGTGCCAGGCTTCCCAGATCATGGTATGTCTCAACAACTAAAGTGGAATCTCGCCCAGCTCCATAAAGAAGTGTATCAATCCCTCCTGGGTGACGTTGAAGAAAAGAGGTGACATCATAAACCTTTCCTCTCACAGCTATCCAGCAAGAAGAGGAGGTGTTATGCTGTGAAAGCTCATTCCAATCAATCAGCTGAATTTCTTTCCCAGTCTCTGGATCCTTTTCAAATAGAATAGGACCAGATGGCACTGGAATACGGGGTGCCATTATATTTTACTAATTTTTTAAATTGTATTAGTTTCATCAGGGAAGTTGGCTAAAAATTATAGTGAACCAATTACTCAAATGGGACACATAAAGAGTTGAATTGGGAAATAATAATATTGTCCAAAAATTAAAGGCATATGAATGCAGTGAAAAGGCAAATAAAGCAACTTGCAGGCAGATATGCTAGTTTCCCCTGAAAAAAGGCACGTACATGTTAGGTTGAAGAAAAGAGCTGAAAAAGTAGCAAATGACTTTCAGGAAAATACAGTAACCAAGTTATGCTTAATTAACACCCGTAATCATTTGTTAAGGCTAAACTCTTTACTGATGAACAGCTGTGTGAAATCTCTGGTCAGATTTAATAAAACACTGGCTATATTATCTAAATATTGATTAAAAAATAAGAAAAACAAAAATAGCACTTATGGTATATTTACAGTGATGCTTGAACAAGCGCAAAACGTAACTTACCTGTAATAGTATATCAAGAGATAACAGATATCTTGATGGTTCTAGTCTAAATACTCGATATGTTTCATCTGGTAAATTATGCGAGCTTGCCGCGTCAAAGTTGACTGGTCTGATTAGATAATGCGTCAGCTGGTTTTGATTGGATATATATCCGGATAATTTCGGAGGTAGCTTAGATTAGAATGTCAAGCAGGGTGCTTAAGCCAACTATTTTCAAGGGCGCCCCTGAAGATTATTTTATCCACATCAAATTCCTCATAAGCGTATACGCTTAAATTACAAAACTAAAGCTCGAGCTGAATTTATAGAGATATACTCACATCATAATTAACGACTTTGCCCTGAAAATCGCATGTTAAGCAACTTACGTTTAATCAATTAGATATATAACTTCTTTAAAAGGGGCGACGCTGATTAGCCGAGAATGTCTTAACTTTCTCCAAGTTTTTAATCAAGGGCTGACCAGGGATGCTTGGCCCAGCCCCGGCTGATGTCTGGCTCTGGGCCGCCATAGCCAAAACAGTGGCTTTATAATATTTAAATATTTAAAATAACTTTTCTAGCGGATGCCCAGAGTCGGAAACTGGCCGGAGCTGGATCGAAACTACCCTAGGGTTGACCCATACTAATCATTGCTAAGGACTTATCAGTTAATGTGACGATAAGTGGAGGAAATTTAGGTGGAACTATCCAAGCAATTCAAATCGTGCTGGGTACTTTACTCCAACTGAAAGTATTAAATTATCTGTCTTGATTTAAAATCGAAAGTAAAGCAACAACATTTGGCAAGTCAAATATGATAAAGGATATTCAGAAAATAACTTTTATGAATAAAAAAATATATATTTTATTCAATTCTTTTTGCCAGAGCCTAGAAGGTACAGGTAACTTTTTACTAACAACATGTCCCACAAGAATTACCTCTTTTAAAGCTCACCAGCCTATCTGGAAAGCAGTCCAATTAAAATTCATTGTACCAGAGAAAAAATAGTATTATGATATTTTAACAATCAACCAATTGATCAAGCATTTGTAAAATCAAGCAAATATCGAGATTCAAATAGTTGGATTGGGATTTCCCTTACAAACATCCAGAAAGAATGTCTCCCAAAGATCCAGGAGCCAATATACTCAAAGATAAAGTAAACTCGAATCAAAGCTCAATATTTATAACCAAAAGTAAAGCTGACACAGATAAAGCCCACCAGAAGGTTTAATATATAAGAATTAGACCCTGCTTAGAAATGATATTTGTTCTTTATACTCACTTTTCTCTCTCAATGCTAGCTAAACTTACATATTTGAATTCTGACATAAACTCAACTACTTAAATAAATTCACCAGTAGAACCCCTTTCAGTCAGACTGGTTTACCATTTTTCACTATGGTATTATTAGCATCAGTTATAGAAAACAAATTATCTGTAAGCATATCTTAAAAAATACATCTTCTTTTTGCTGATATTGATTCAATAAGTTGATTTATGATATCAAATGTAAAGTATTATCTGTTATGTCTTATCAATATTGTATCCAGTTTTCCTCTCTAAAAAAGCTTCACTAAATGCTATATATGTAAAGACCCAACAATTGGGTAGTATTTTAGCTAAGTAGGGTACCAAGTTGATAATTTGGAACCCAGTGAGCGTGGTCACAATGGGATAGACCGTCATCATCCATCAGAAGACCTTTGCGTGCACATTATAACATCCAAAATTACCAGCAAAATACGTGAGTACGTAGTATATACAGGTGTATATAGCTACAGACTGAGTGAAATGAGGCAAAAACAGTGTGGGCCAAGAGTACTGATTGTGTCAGGAATTCAGTCTTGAGTGGCCGGCCTTTTGTTTTCAGGGGTAACTCGGGCCAGGTTTTTTGCGGGCAATGTCCACCACAAGAGGAGAGCTAACTTTAAAAGGTAGGAGGTGGACTTCCTCACCCAGGACCATGGGCTGGCGGCCGGGATTATAGTATCAATCACCCCTGTGAGAGTGATGTACGTGATCCCAAACAGCTTGCCAAAATAGTCAGTTGGAAGGTCAGGTGAGGAAGCGGGCATAGGTTTTGGGGTCCTGGGCGGTTTCATGGGCAGGTCGTAAGCAGGGAGATAGTTGAATTTCCCTCTGAACAACTTGGGGGTTGAAAATATCCACGGGCCTTGTTGGTTGTATCTAATTGCAGATTGTATGTGGGCCAAGGGATTGAGTTTAAGTATCTTTTCTGGGGTGTATTCCTTGTATTAAGACTTCAGAGAGTAGTTGGTAAAATGAATGAATCCAAAGGGTACACCAGGAGGACAGAAAACAGCGGGTGGTGGGGCAGGCAGGCCAGGAGATCTTGAACTGAATTGATAGACAGCAAATACAAAATAAGGCAATAGCTGTGTGAGCCAAAATAACATAACTTTTATTCAAAAATGGTGATAAGTTTGGAGTGCGGGGTCTTTTGATGTATATATTACCCCACCTCCAAACTTAACATTTTTCATGGGAGGTTCATCAGGGCATTGGGAAGGGCAGGGCCGAGGGAACTGGGTGCTTGGGTCTAAAGGCAGCAAAATGGCACTCGGCTCGGGAGTTCTTTTATTGGTCAAGAATCTTGATTCAGCTACATGATTATCTTGCTTTAGTGTCGTGGTCATGGGACCAAGCCGCAGGCCTGTGCCTCTTTCCTGGGTTGGCTCTTGATTGGTCACTGGTGTGACTTCAAGTTCATGAAGCTAATAGTTGCCAAATTAGTACCTCCATTAGGCGCTGTGATTATTATTTCATTTGATGCAATAATTTCTTTGGTTTGGCTTGTTTTACTGCATGGGTCAACATTTTTGGTATCAGCTTGTGGGGGCTCAATCCCAGAAAAATGCAGGTGAGCGGTCCTGCAGTCCACAGGCCCAGCAGCCCAAAGGAATCCAGGGTCAGGGTTTGATTCCTGCTCCCGGGCCCGGGTTTCCAGAGAGGAAGAATTGTCAATCCTGACAGATTGGAGGAGTTGAGCTGTGCCGGCTTCTCGTAAAAGTACTCACCAGATGAATTGTTGAATGGCTCATACAATTGTTGATATTGGTGGCCCCCAATTCCTAGACAGGCTGTAAGGACAGCTGAGAAGATCAGGTGGTTCATCTTCTAAACCTGGGGAAGGGCAGACAAAGCTTAGTGTCTTTAACTTTCTAGAGAGTAGAAGTTTTGAGTGATTTATGTGATAACTATTGAGGGGTAATTTGTTCAATGATAGCACAAACTACCATCAAATTAATGAGATTTATTATATACTATCATCCTTGATGGGGCATGAATAGTGCAAAACATTGGACAGGGAACCCTAAACACTTGGTGTTGTCTGGAATTCCCTTTTAGGATTGGGATTGAAGGGGTTTGGCAAGCAATAAATTATTAATCTTGGCATTGCATGGTGTCAGGATTTTGGGATATTGACTAATTAACAGATTCAATCAATTGATGTGGGCCAGCTGTCAATCACTCTTAGGAATGGTTTCAACAGAATGATGTGGGCCAAAGGTTGCAGGATCAATGAATCAACAATCAAATCATATACTGGCATTAACAATTTCATGTATTCCTAATTAATAATGAAACATGCAGATATTGTGCAATTAATTAGTCCAACTCAACAGTCACCTCAAACATGCTTCTCATAATAATTACCATTCTAAACTTTAAATTATATTCTAGAACAAGGGCCATCATAAGGGCCATCATCTGAAACACTTTTATAAGAACCTAAAATAGACTGGGCCATCATATGGGCCATCATCTGAAACACTTTTAGAAGAGCCCAAAGTAGACTGGGCTGTCAGGACAAACACTCTAAGATAAAAGGATTTGAGCCTATTGTATTAGAGTAGCTCTGATTAAGTGAAGAATCATCCCCACCAACTAGTAGCCAGCCAGGCTAGCTAGCTACCTGGAATGTGGTCCAGGTTCACAGCTACTCCGCTCAGATTGAGGGATAGTTGCACAGCTTTAGAAAGGATACTGAGCTGTGAAAGTTGTCAAGCAAGCTTCTGTCACAAACTGCACACACTCAAGGTTGGGCCAGAGCTAACTCAGATAAACGCGGGCAGCTGGGCCAGCCTCAATATCAGCCATCTAATAAAGAGTTGATATTTTGAATTCTTTCCCTAGTTTGATTCTAATTAATTGGAGATCAAAAGATCATACTGTCACCATATAGTATTAAACCCTATAGTAAACTATGGATACAACAACTTATGGACCTATACAGAAGTAGGAAGAACTGTCCCAATTCCTTTGGGCCTTGGGCCCTGTCAGACTTGTTACTTCTGATGACAACAAAATATTCTGGCCAAAGGTTACGCCAAAGTCACAGGTTCTCTGTACTTTCCTAATGTTAGAAGACTTAGGGTATCATCTGGCTGATGATAAAATGCCATGGTCCACAATTCTCTGACACATGGCTTTGGAGCTTCTTCAAACACTTTCATGCACCCAAATTCCACTTTTTCATTTTCTGCATTAGGTGTTTTTCAGGACAGCCTGTCAGCCCCATCCAAATTTGGGCAGCACTTTCCCCTATTTTTAGGTTTGGAGAAATTGCCTTTTTGGGTTTCCCAATTTGACAATTTCCCCATCCAGCAGGGGTGGGCAGTCCCACTGTGAGAGGTGCGCCACCCCCCCCCCACCGGCTGGCTGGCAGTCAGCCGCGCAGTCCGCGGCCAGAGTATAAAATCCAGATTTTAAAACTTTTAAATTTCTTTTTTTTGGCCGCTGGTTGTTTTGCAGCAGTTTCTCCAATCAGGGAGGACTGCTGCAATTTTTTGTCTTAACTTTTGAGATCAATTGCACACAAAATGTTATCTTGACAAAGGTTGTTGTCAGGAATATTCCTGATATATAAGAGCTGGGACAACAATTGGCCTACCATTTATAAGATAAATTTATTGCTATTATTTTTTAAAGGTAAATTCTTAATTGACTTTTTACCTATTTTCAAGTATATACTTCTGGAAAGTATAATAAACGAGATAAAGGGGAAACTTAATAAGATAATAATAATTTATTGGATATTAATACAGGGTATTATAAAGTATCATGAAAAGCCACATACTGTCCATGTGTGTCATGGTAGTCATGGGGCTTATCCAAGTGATTGTTCCTCTTAAGTCACAAGGCTTGTCCAAGTTGTGTTCCACTTAGGGCTCAAAAAGTTTGATTCTGTCAAAACAGCAGGCTTGACCTGCCAGCAAGGTTCTGAGTAAGTGGGTTTGCAACCCACAATCCAATTATCCAGTCACCTGAAGCCAAACTAGGAAGTTGACTTAAAATTTTAATTCCAACAACATGAACAAATGATGATCCCTTATGGTGGAAACCTTGTTTTGGCGCTTGACACATTACCAGGATCAGGCCACCCCCTTCACCATCTCACTGTGCTATTAACACTATCATGTTTCTGTTATCCATGATTCACAATGACTATATAATATGTAGCTCTCAATAAAGAATATTACTAGTTCCTAAATATTTTTCCCCATGTAACTCTGCTAAAACATCACAGTTACAATAATTCTCATAATAGATAAATGACTGAAAAGAGTGCCGCCAACTTAATGATTAGTCAGGGAATCATTTAGGGAGTCACTCAGGGAATTATTTTCCCAAGAGAGATTAATTGAAGATGTTGCAACATATTTCCCTGGGGTGCTGGAAGGTGGAGCCTTAGGAATTTTCTTGAGAGTGTTGGGAATTTGGTCTTGGTATTAATCCAGTTTTGCATTGGAGACAGAAAGTTGAGAGTTATGCTGTGCTGTTCTTGCTTTGCACAGACAGAGTTGGTCATGATGCATATGCTTGAGTTCTGTACAAGTGCCAATTCTTTTAACAAGATAAGTGTTGTTTGGTTTGACTTTCATGACAATTTCTGGTCCTTGTGATCCTGGATCCAACTAGTGCATGTTGTGATTGACAATCCAGATCTTGTCCCTGACTTGGAAAACTTTTTGCTGTAATGGAATATCTTCTTGTTCAACTCTTTTCTTTTCCTTGTCTTCCTGGTCTCTTCTGGCATACTGTACTTCAGGGTCATTGTTGTATGGTAATTTCTTAGGTAGAGATAATTGTGGTCCTAACTTAGTACAGACAATGATGGGTTTATGACCATATATGAGTTTGTGTGGACTTTTGCCTGTATTGCAATTAACTTGTTTTCTGCACAGCATAAGTGCAGTTGGCAGCATGTCAACTAGGCTCTTGGATTGTTAGCAGGTAGCTTGCTGAGAGCCTCCACAAGAGAACCATTCAGTCTTTTAACTCTTAAATTGGCTTGTGGGTGATAGGGGCTGGCTATGATGTGTTTTATTTGGTTTTTGATGAGGTAAATTTTGGTATCAATGGCTTTAAGTTTGGTTTCTCTGTCTATGATTAGGAGTTCAGGTTTACCAAACTTAGCTATGATTTCTTTGCCAATAAATTGCCTTAAATTGTTTCCTTTATGTTCTTTTGTAGCTAGCGCTAAAGGACACCTAGTTGCATAGTTGATAACTGTGATAATGTATTTTTTGTGTTTGTTGTCACTGGGCATTGGTCCCAAAATATCCGGTGATCACACTTTGAAAGGTTGTGTGATTGACACTGGTTACTACTTGGGGGTGCCTTGGAGTGGGTCTATCTTTCACATACTTTGCATTGATCTAGTACTTCCTTGATGTCATCCAGCATGTTAGGCCACTAGTAGTGTGTCTTGAGGTATTCATGCAATTTTCTGCTACAGGTGTGTCCCAAGTCTCTGTGATATCAGAGGATTGTGTCAATCTTTTGTGTTGACGGGACATAGGGTACAGTGTCACCATTTGAAAGTATTTGGTGAAGGGTGCCATATACGTTTTTGAACAGATGTTTGTTCTTGAGGACTTTCTCTTGGATGTCCATTGGTGCTCCAAGTGGGAACCCTTCTTGGAGATTCCCCAAGATCAACATGGGCTAATTGAGGTCTCTATCAGTGCATAGGACATGTTTACTGTATAGCCTTGATAGGGCACCTGCAGTAAGAATTTTCTTGTCTGGTTTGTATTCAATCATAATGGGGTACCTTTGTATAAGGCTCATCCATTCAGCATGTTGTCTAGATAGATGTTGTTAAGTCTTAAAGAATACCAATGACTTGTGGTTGGTTAGCACTTTGAATATATGTGCATCTTCCAGATAGCATTGCCACTTCATTAGACAGTAGACAATAGCTATCAGTTCATTGTCATATATTGGGTAACTTTGCTCACTGTCAGACAGCTTCCTTGCTTCATATGCTATAGGGAGGAAGTCCTTTTCTGAAGTTTGAATTTGGAGGGTTTCTTCTATTGCATATTTGGAGGCGTTAGTTTCTAATTTGTACACTCCTTTATGATTTGAATATTGCAAAATAGGGGTGTTGACCATATGTTCTTTTAATTGTCAAAAGTGTTGTCTCCTCAATGGTGTCCATACAAACTTTGTTGTTTTTCCTGTGATAACAGATAAGGGAGCAGTCAAGGCGCCCCAGTCAGGTATGAATATCCTGACATAGGCTAACATTCCTAGGAATGTACAAAGTTCACTCTTATTTTGCGGTGCTACCATGTCAGTTATGGCTCATATCCTTTCTGAGTCTGATTTTATTCCATTATTACAGATAATATGTCCTAGGAATGGTAGTTATGATGAGAATAAGTCACATTTTGAGGGTTTGGCTATAAGTTGGTTATCTTTTAGAGTGCAGAGGACCAGAGAGATGTCTTTCTAGTGTTGTTCTACAGTCAGGCTGTATATGATTATGTTATAAAGGTAGACAATATCCCTTTTTCCAATGTGATCTTTAAATAATTCATTCATAAAGGTCACAAAGGTACTTGGGGCATTATTCATGCTGAAGTTGAGGACAACACATTCAAACAAGCCATAATTAGTTTGAAACACTTTTTGGGGATATATTCTGGTTTAACGTGAATTTGGTGATATCCTGCTATTAAATCAATTTGTGTGAAGAACTGGGACCCCAGGGCGTCAAAAAGGTCATCAATCAGGGGCAGGAGATACCTGTTTGTAATTATGACCTTGTTGAGCACCCTATAATAAGTGACTAGACACAATCCTCTATCTTTCTTTGCTACAAAAAAGACAGCCACACCAAAAGGATATTTGAATGGTTGGATGAGTCCTTTTTCAAGGGCTTTGTCTAGATAGGCCCTTAATGTGTTGTCCTTTTGTGGTGTTAGGCAATAGATGGGGTGTTCTTTTGGCAAACTTTCTTTAAGAACAATTTTGTGTTGAATGCCCTGGTTGGGCAGTAGTTCTGGCAACTTTTCTTGGAAGACAGAAAGGAATCCTTGGATTAGTTGTTGTTGGATTGGGTCTTGCTCAAGTGAGGTATCTAAATTTTTAAAATGAATAATCTCATACAAACAGGTATTCCAATCAGTTTTTCTAGGGTTCTTTTCCTATTCTGCTTCCATGATTTTCACAAATACATGGTCTCTCATGAGTGTGTCAAGGTGGGTTGTGTACATGTGATAATTTATCTCTCCTTGTTGTATGGTGAGGGTAGTAATATCCTAGCCAATGTGAAGTTTAGTCTTTATCATCCAATCTAGACCAAGTACCACATTGTATTTAGGGATTGGAATGATTGGGCCACCAAGGGTCATTTGTACATCCCCTATCTGTTCCCAGAAAGGTTTTGCATCCTTAGTGACTAGTGTGCTCCTGTTGTCTGTCACAACAACTTTATTGACATTGCTCTTGATTGTGGGTAGTTTCATGAGGTTGGAATTTTTTTGTCAATAAGGGATTGATCCACTCCAGTGTCAAATAGTGATGTGCCCTGATATCTGCAAAGGCAGAAAGGATAAGTGAGGAGTTTATTTCTAGTTTGGCAGCAAACAATATAGGATTGCTTTAGGGCATTTAGATCATGGTAATTGAGTCTACATCTTGGTCCCTGTAAAAGTCTTGCAAAGTGGGGCGGCAGCTTGCCTAAGCACTCCCCTGAGCTTTTCCCTCCTCAAATGTGTTGTTATTACTCATCTGGTTAACCTGCATTGTACAATTTCCACCTCAAGGGTGAGGATTATTAGCTTGGTTGTTTTGCTTGTTGGGTTGAGGGTCCTTCTTGGCTGAGGGACTCTCTTTCTGCTTGTTGGTTATGTGCAGGTTGTCAGACTTCTGTGCAGCACATTTACCTTCCAAGAATACATCTTGGAGGTTCTTACAACAACTCATATCAAACTAACGTCTGATGTATGTGAGGAGGTCATTGTAGAAGTCCAGTTGTGGTCCAGCCTCATCAAATTTGATGGTGTTGGAGCTCAATCATGTATGTCTTCATATGCTGCAATATACTCCTTAATGGTTCCTGTCATTTTAAAGGTTCTGAGTTCTGTCATGATTAAAACATCAGAGTTATTTATGGTAAATTTTTCCAGAAAGGTGTTCTTAAACATATCCCAATTTTTGTTGTGACCAGGGTGTTGGTTGAACCATTACCTTACAAAGCGTGAGACAGCTCCAGTAACACGTAAAGCAATTTCACTTGCCCAGAGTCTTTGGGGATATACTGATTGTGTAACTTGTTTTGTGTGCTTTGAATCAAGAGGTTGGAATTTTCACAGGGTAATCCTGAGAATATTTCAATTTCTGCTGAACATAGGTGTTAAAACACAATATTGGGTATTTTGGTTATTTCAGGGATTGGAGGTGGATTCAGGGCCCCTTGAGTACTAAGAAAGCTGTACTGTTTTGTTGGTATGAGGATGTTATTGAAGACAGTGAATCCCGTGAGGACGCCCTGACCTTCTTCATATTGTCTCCAGCTGGTGGGGAGTGCCATCTGCTGGGTTCTTTTCTTTGGAGGAATTTTCCCTTAAAGTTGGGTAAGTTTGGACAACCTACCTGTTCTACCACTGTAGTGAATATACTTCTGAGAAGTATAATAAATAAAATAAAAGAGGAAAATTGAGAGGAGAATGATACTTTATTTTTATGAGTTTAGAGTATTATATAGTATCATGGGACTCCATGTTCTGTCAATGTACGGCATGTTAATCATGAGGCTTGTCCAAGTAGTGTTCTGCTTAGGATTCAAAAGGTTTGATCCCAGTAATAGATGGTAAATTGATAAGAGTGCCACTGACTTAATGATTAGTCAGGAAATTAACCAGGGAGCTACTTTCCTAAGAGAAAGCAATATAAGATGCTGCAACACAGGTATATCTTAAGCTTGTGTCAAGTACATGCTCCTAAAAAGTATGACTTACAAGATAAGGGGAAGATTTTAGACAATATTAATAGCCTTATTAGAATACAAGCCAAGGTTTATATAGCTGTTGATATCCAAAATAATGTACATGTAAATGATGTTCTTGAAAGAGGGAGAATATCTGAAAAATGAGGAGCTGATCCCAGTACAACAGCTGGATTGATTATTGGGGCTGCCTTCTACTTGAAAGTTGAGCCACTTTTTGGAGAAATGATTTCTCAAGAGAAATTTATTGAAGTTGTTGTAACTCTTACCCCAAAGAACTAGAAGGAAGATTCTTGGGTATCTTCATGGGGTTATCTGGAAGTCAAGCCTTTTTTATTGATATATTTTGGCTTTGAATACTGTTGGGCATGTGTCCCTTTGGGCTTGTCTTGCTTTGCATTTACAAATTCAAAAATGGTGTATCAGTTTAAGGGTATTTTCAGAGCATATTCCTTTTATAAGGTATTTTAATTTTCACAGCTATTGAGATACACACATTGAATTCAGATTAAAGCAAAATGAAGTCACACTCAAAACAAAATATAACATTAAGCACATATTTTAAGTCAAATTAACAGAAATTCAGCATCTAATGAGCAAACTAAATCAAACAAATAAAATACATATCAGAAACAAAACACAATAGTTATGCAGTAAGGTCAGTGTTGTGAATCATGATATCCATGTTATTTTGATTTTACCTTTAGTGCAGTCACATTTCAAGTGGAAAACTCCTTAATTTCTATTTACAACTCAAAATGGGGTTTGACCCAAATCAGGAGAAGGACTCATTTATCTTCCAACTGATGATATGAGTGATCCTCAACCCATTTATGAGAGTAGTCACTGATATATATGTTCTTCTACCAGTTTATGGTGAAAATTTATCATATAAGAATCATTTAGATTCATTAAATAAAATTAAGTTATATTTACACTTTTTTTGTATTTATCCTTGTACTTTGGCGCCATCTTACTAGTTATGTCTAGAGGATATTTCTGATAACCATCATTTCCAGGGCCTTAAGGTAAATTCTTAACTCATCTCTGAAGACTAACCTCCAGCTTAGTATTAACCCAATCCTACTGTTAGGATTTCCTGCTGTGTCCCTTGGCCACTCCCAAGAACACAATAATAATGGTGCTCACTACAGGGGCGGTAAATCCCTTGGTTAACTCCTTTGAAAATACCTTTTTTGGATCTAATATCCATTGATTCAGGACCTATCTTTACCTGAAGTTTCCAGTCCTCCAATTAAAGAAGACATAGTCAACCCACCTATCACTCCTACTGGTTTGAACCAGGCTAATGGTCCCCTGTCTTGTTGCTTATAATCTGGGTACCCCTTATTTGGATCAAATCACTTCAGTGGCACTTAGGCTAGCCCATGAAGAAGTTGTACCTAACCTACAGCTCTAGTTCAAATCTACCAAGTATTATGAGATAATAGTTGCACCTCATATTCTGCATTATCTTACTGCAGCTGACTCTGCTACTTGCCTAAGATCCTCCTTTGTCTAACCTTCTTTGGTCCATCATCAGATGGTGCTGGTACTTCACTTCCACATGATTTTTTCCCTTTGTGCTGCTGTATCTAATCATTGGGATTTTTCTCTGCCTATAACAGTGGATATACTCAATGTTATTATTGGTGTCCAATAATCAGAGAGATTCAATTACCTCTCAGGAAGAATAAACTAAATCCATTGAACACATGTGTTCTTCTGTCACTGAGTATGTATGTGAGTGCCTATAGGAGTTCCATCATCTGCAGAAATCCTGGTAGGCCAAAGTTGACTATTCACTCAAAAGCCATTGTGCTGACTTTGAGCAGTTGGCTGGGCAGCTCAATTATTTCTGTGTCCATACTTTGGACAGTTATAGCATCTATCTGAAATCACCTCAAAAAGTATTCAGGACATGCAGAATGAATTGATACAAGAGAAAAAGCTGCTGTAATTACTATTATACAAGGGTTGCAGGCTTGCTTAGATGAACTAAATATCACAACTTCTACAATTACTCCCTCTTGAAAAAGTAGTCCACCAGGTGATTTGCCAACTAATCATTAAGTTGGTGGCACTATTATCAATTGCCCATTAATACAGGTATCAAACCTTTTGAATCCTTAATAAAACATTTACTTGGATAAGCCCCATGACTGCCATGACGTACATGGACAACATGTGGCTTCTCATGATACTATATAAAACTCTAAACTCATAAAAATAAAGTATCATTCTATTCTTGATTTCCCCTTTACTGTGACAGAAATAGTTAGATAGTAAGAAGCAGTCTCCATGTGATGGGGAATCACCATCCAAATCCACATAGAGTTGATGATTAACCACCAACAAAGCTTCAAATACTGGTTTGTAAATTTCCAAATGACACTAGGGTTAAGCAAAATGATTAACCCTAATAAAAAAATCCTGAGATAAATAGCCTAGGAGAAGATCAAAGTGTCTTCAGTGTATAATTAAGGACATTGCAATGGAAAAAGTGTCTCGGCTTCAGATATGGTGGGGAAAACTCCAAGATTTGAGGGCATTGTATTAACATTGGGAGGAGACAACAACAAAGTGCCAACGGCAGGACCCCATCTTCCAGTGATAATTTGACTTAGAATCAAATTATAGGGGATTTAGCGCAGAAGGTCAACCAAAGGATGTATGATAAAAATAAAGTTAGACCAGGAGGATATGTGATTTCATTTGAGTAAAAAATTTAGGGAGGACTTAACTCTTAAGAGTTGAACAATAAAAAATTTCCCATATATATCAAAATTTGACTAATCAATACCATCTGTATCCTTGGCTCCTATTCCTTCTGTATTGTCTAAAGAGTACCTTGTCCAGTTTGCAAAGAACCCTTGTGTGACCAATTTCTAACAACTGTTCTGATAAATAAGGTTGTATTGAGTGACTCTCAGATTACGTCAATTTATCAGTGTCAGCTTGACAGGAGAAATCAAATCCAGATGGCAAACTGGGGCGGCAGTAATCCATTTCTGATCAACTGTTTGATTTAAATCTGTCAAATAAGTTAATCTGGCTAAAGGCTTTCCCAACTTTTGCGCTTTACGCTTGGGCAAATAATCCCCAACATTAGGGAACCTGCTGTGACAGGGAGGGAGATCCATGTGGTGAGGATGATAAAACTCTAAGTAAGAGATACAAGCAGGCGTGATCAAAGGAGTTGGAGTAAAACAAGGCAATTAAAGGAAGGCATGGGAGTGTTGCTATTGTGATTCATGTATATATGCTAGCAGAATACTTATATTGGAGCAGAAAAATAGAAAATTCCTACAATTAAATAATAAATCCTTGGCATAAAAACGTTTATTCAGATGATTTAAACACTTAGAAAGGCTTCCCTCCATCATTAATTATACTTAATGGGAAAATCTCAGTCTCTAGTACCATCAGATGCCTGGTGGTATTTTCTTCAGAGGCATTGGTCATTTGTTTGAAAAGCTGCATGTTGAGGCATGGGGAGGGCTTCATATTAGATACTTCTTCATTATGTTATGTTTGAATAATGCCTGCCAAAGTTCCACAACTATTTATAGAACCTGTGAGGAAACAATCACCTGGCTGTACAATAAAAAAATTGTTTGTATGATCTACCTTTTCCTGATATAATTGGAACCCAATTTTGCATATGGTGTTGATATTTGGGTTTTGCACATGTGGGCCTTGCAAAACCTTGGCCATTTGAGTGAATCAAAGGGTATTCTGTTCAAAGAGTGCAATAGGTAATTGTTTCCACATATTTTGTTGTACTGTGGTCAGGCATGCTATCTGATTTTATTGGGCATCCTGGGCCCTGACACCTACGCAACTTAAAGGAAAAATTCATCTAAAGAAAATAACCCAGCAGATAGCACTTCCCAACAGCTATAGAATATATAAAGAAGTTAAGGACGTTCTCATGTGATATACTGTCTTCAAAAATATCCTCATACCTACCAAACAGTACAACTTCCTCATTACACAAGGAGTCCTGAACCCATCTCCAATATACAACACACCTAAAATACCCACCATTGTATTTCAACACCTCCTCTCAGCAGAAATCAGAAATTTTTCAGGACTAAACCATGAAAATGTTAACCTCTGGATTTAAAGAACACATGACAAGTTCACACAAGCTGGCTACCCCCCAAAGACTCTGGGTAATCAGAATTGCTTTAAAAGTTACTGAGGCTGCATCCTGCTTTGTGAGCAACTGGTTCAAACAAAATTCTGATAACAATAAAGACTTGAAGTATTCAAGAATGCCTTATTAGATAAGTTTGCCATAAAGGACTCTGATGTCATGTTTATGAAAGAACTCAAAACCTTCAAATGATGGGAACCATTGAGGAGTATATTCCAGCATATAAAGACATAATTGATAGAGCTCCTGACACCATCAATTTTGATGATGCTGTACAACATCTGGACTTTTACAATGCTCTCCCCACACACATCAGGCATCAATTCAATATGAGCGCAAAAAAATATCCTGGATATATTATTAAAAGGGAAAGAAAGAAAGCTTCTCAGAAATATGACAATCTGCATGGAAACTAACAAGCAAAAAGAGAGGCCCTAACCAAAGAAGGATACTAAACCCAATAAACAAACCAACAGAGCCAATAACCCTCACCCTTGAAGTGGAAAATGACAACTCAGGAAAACTAGATGAGTAATAACAACACATTTGAGGAGGGAAAAGCTCAGGGGAGTGCTTAAGTAACCTGCCCTTCCTCACTTTACAAGACTTGTACAGAGACCAAGATGTAGACTCAATCACCATGGTCCAAGTACCCTCCAGCAATCTCATACTGTTTGATTCCTAAACAGGAAATAAACTTCACACTTATCTTTCTGTTTTTTCAGATATCAGGATAGACACTATTTGACACTGGAGCAGGTAAATCCCTTATGACAAGAAATTTTCCAACCTCATAAAATTACCTACAACCAAGAGCACGTCAAGAGAGTTATCATGGCATACAAACAGAGCACCCCAGTCACTAAGGAGGCAAAACCTTTCTGGGAACAGATAGGGGATGTACAAACAACCCTTGGTGGCCTCATCATTCCAATACCTAAGTAAAATGTAGTGCTTGGCTTAGATTGATGAAGAAGACAAAACCTCACATTGACTGGGACAGTGCCAAAATTACCATACAACAAGGAGAAGTACATCACCATGTGTACCCAACTCCCCTTGATACCCTCATGAGAGATCACATACTTGTAAAGATTACCAAAGAAGAAGAAGAAAAGAATGCCAGTGAAATTGACTAGAGTACCTGTACATATGAAGTCATCCACTTCAAAAATGTAGAAGTCTCACTTGAACAGGGCTCAATACTCCAACAAATTATCCAAAAATCCCCCTTGGTATTCCAGGAGAAACTGCCAGGACCACCCCATGACAGTGGCATCTAACACAAAATTGGCCTAAACAGAAGTGTACCTAAGGTATCCCCTATCTACCAATTAACACCTCAAGAAGATGGCATGTTAAAAGAATACCTGGATGAAGCCCTATAAAAGGGGCTCATTTGGCCATCAAGGTCTCCCTTTAGCGCATCTGTCTTCTTTGTGGCTAAAAAAGATGAAGGCTTACACCTTGTTACCAATCAAAGAGCTCATAATGGGTTCAGGATTAGGAACAGGTATCCCCTGCCCCTGATTGCACCCTCTTTGATGCTTTGGGAGGATCACAGTTCTTCACAAAGATTAACTTAGCCAAAGGATATCACCAGATCCAGGTTAATACTGAAGACATACCCAAAACAGCATTCAGCACTAAGTATGGCTTGTTTGAATGTGTTGTCCTCAATTTTGGTATGACAAACGCCCCAAGTACCTTTGGGACCTTTATGAATGAATTATTTAAAGATCATATTAGAAAAGGGGTATTTTTGTAACTGTGCTGTTTTAGCAGAGTTACAAGGGGGAAAATATTTGGAAACTATATAACATTCTTTATTGAGAGATATTTATTATATAGTCATTGTAAATCATGGATAACAGGAACATGATTGTGTTGATCATTGGTTGGATGATGAAGAGGGTGGCTTGATCCTGATAATGAGTCAAGCACCAAATTGAGGTATCCACTGTAAGGGATCATCATTTGTTCATGTTGTTGGATTTAGAAATTTGAGCCAACTTCCTAGTTTGGCTCCAGGTCACTGAGAAGTTGGGTTGCAGGTCATGAACCCGCTTAATTAAAACCTTGCTGGCAGGTTGAGTCTGCTGTTTTGACACCCCCAACTGAAGGTTGGCCTCTTCTGGGGGCAGGCTGTCAGGTGCCCAGGCACTGTGTTAGACCAGCTGCTGTTTGGTGGCTGTTAGAAAGGCTTCTTGTTGTTTTTGTTGTACTCTGCAGGATCTTAGTTGGTCATGGTGTAATAATTTGTCTTGCTTGTGTTTCTGAGTCCTTGCACAAGATAAGTATTGTTTTTTTTACCTTTAAGATGATAGCTGTACCCACTTTCTTGGGTTGTAAATTGCTCTTATCTGTGTTCATTACCCAGACCTTGTCACCGATGTCAAAACCGCAGGCTTGACCAGCCAGCAAGGTTCCAACCAAGCAGGTTTGTGACTTGCAATCCAATTATCTGGTCGCTCAAAGCCAGAATAGGAAGTCAACTTGAATTACCAAATCCAACAACATGAACAGATGATGATCCTTTATGGTGGATACCTTGTTTTGGCGCTTGACTCATTATCAGGATCAAGCCACCCCCTTCATCATCCAGCCGTGTGATCACCAATCAGGTTCCTGTTATCCTTGATTAACATGAACTATATAATCACTATCTCACAATAAAGATTATTATCCATCTTTTAAATATTTTTCCCCGTGTACCTCTGCTAAAACAGCACAGTTACAACGTTGGTAGCACAGGTAGGTTCTCCATCCTACCTTATCTTGAAAAATTCCAACTGTTACCCGCACGTGCTACGGCCAAAAAATCCTTGACAGAATTATGTCTGGCCTCCCACCTGACTGGACTCCGTACACCCCTGGTACTACCATACCTGATGGCTTTGTCCTGTACCAGAACATGCTGATTCCGCTACCCACTTTCAACGCCATGTCTGCACAAGGTTTCTTTCAGGCTCCCTCCTCAATGCTGCAATCAGCTGACAAAAACACCATGCCTGCCTACATAGCTCAAAGACTATGAAGCACCGCCTTGGAACCTTTTTCTGGGGCCAACAACAACACTGACACATGAATTCAGTCTGCCCAGAGCAAGCTGGCTCAGATGGAATGCCCATAGCAGTTTTGGATTGCAGAAATTTCCATTTGCCTGACCCATGATGCTGGCACCTGGTGCAACTTGTGGCACAAAGAGCACACCAACAAGAACTGGGATACCTTTAAGCAAGACTTCCTGGCAAGATTTGTGCTTAAAGATACAGCGCTCATGATCATACACCAAGTAAAGAACCTGACCCAGACAGGCACTGTGAAGGAACTCACCCGCGCCTAAGAGGAACTCCAACTTTGTGCACCATCTGACATGGCCTTTGACACCCCAGCCACACACCTCATGTACTATGTTGCCCTCAAGCTGCATGTGATGAGACATGTGAACCTGGACCAGGTGACTAACCTGCAAAGCTTGTACCGTGAAGTGGAGAAAGCAGAGCAAACCTCTAACGCACTTCATAAGGCACAAACTGGGAAACAAGAAAGACCCAAGGACTCCCATCCAGGCGGGCGCTCCTCTTGATCACCCCCTGGAGGCAACGGGAATAACACCAACCACAAACCCACAGGTTTGAATGGACATGGAAATGGAAACAATGTCCAGTCAAACTGGACCCATTTCCGTGTCACCGCCACACAAGACAACCAGGACAAGGGAAAAGCCCAGGGAGAGCACTAAGCAAGCCAAGCTCTCCCCACGCAACTCCTGACTTGCCCAATGATGAGTATCAACCTGAGGACGTGGACCAATGCCCAATTATCCAGGTGCCCTCAGAAGACCCGGTACTGTACATCATTGCCAGACATCCCAATAAATTGATGTCCTATCATTTCTGCTTTTGCAGTTACACAGGCTCAGCCCTCCTGGATTTGGGCGCAGACCAAACCATGGTCAACAGTAGCTTTGTGGATAAGTTCAAGCTGGCCACTAATCCTTTGCAGATTAAAAATGTGGTCCTGGCTGAAAAACACCACATTGCCATGACAAAGGAAACTTCCCCCTTCTCTGTCCTGCTTGAGAACCTCCACTCCACCATTCAAGGTCCCGTCATTGACTTCCCAAAGTTTGACATTGTACTGGGACTAGACTGGCTGTGAAAGAACAATCCTCACGTAGACTGGACAACCTCAGTGTTGACCATCAAGCGTGAAGGTGTCAACCACCAGATCTACCCTGACTCCATGGATCAACTTCTGCAAGACCATGTCTTTGTGCGCATCACAGAGACCCAGGACAAGAAGAAAAACCTGAAGGCAATTGATTGGGACTCCTGCCAGTACAAGATCATACATTTCAAAGATCACCAGGATACCTCCACACCTCAGGACCACAAAATTATGGCCTGCCATCCAGAGATATTCAAGGAAGCACTGCCCGGTCTTCCCCCTGAGAAGCATATTCAGCACTCCATCCAACTCAAGGGGGCTGTACCCAAGGCGCACCTCATCTACAGGCTGACCCCAACTGAAGACAACACCTTACGCGCCTACCTCAAGGAGGCATTGGAAAAAGAACTTATCCGCCCCTCACAGTCTCCCTTTGAGGCTGCTGTATTCTTTGCTGCTAAGAAGGACGGTACTTTACGTCTGATCACAGACTAACAAGCCCTAAACAAAGTTACCATTAAGAATTGTTACCCACTACCACTGATTGATGACCTCTTTGATGCCTTGGGAGGAGCCACAGTCTTCTCCAAGATTAATCTGACAGCAGGCTACAACCAGATTTGCATTAAGGAGGAAGACATCCCCAAAACAGCCTTCTGCACTAAATACAGCTCCTAAAAATGTGTGGTGCTCAACTTTGGCATGACCAATGCCCCGTCTACCTTTATAACCTTCATTAACAAAGTATTTGCGCCCCACATAGACAAGCACGCCCTAGTGTACCTAGAAAATATCATTGTCTACAGCCCCTTGGTGGAACAACACCACAAAGACCTCGAGGCAGTCTTTGCTACCTTGGCACAACACAAACTGTTGGCCAAGCCCTCCAAGTGCCAGTTCTTCTGCAAGCAACTACCCTTCCTGGGACACATAGTCTCAAAGGACGGCATCAAACCCAACAGTCAAAAGATACAGGCCATCTTCAAGCTGCCGCCATCCAAGGATAAGTTGGAACTCTGCACCTTCTTGGGAATGGTGGCCTATGTACAACACTTCATACCTGACTGCGGCGTTTTGACTGCCCCCTTATCCACCATAACAGGCGCCAAGTCCAAGTTTGTATGGACCCCCCAACGTGACCTCTGTTTTAGACGCCTCAAGGAGAAACTCACAACAGCTCCCATCCTACAATACCCCAAATGTGACGGGGAATACCAAATGAAAACCAACGCCTCAGATGCATCCATTGGGGGAGTACTACAAATCAAAAATAATGACGGTGACTTCCTGCCCGTAGCTTATGAATTGCAAAAATTGACAGATGGCAAGTGTCAATACCCTATCCACGACAAAGAACTGTTGGCTATCATGCACTGTCTAGTCAAATGGTGCTGTTACCTAGAACGGCAGGAAGAATTCACAGCATTAACCAATCACAAGTTGCTCATCTATTTTAAGACTCAAGCAAATCTGTCGCACCGCCAAGCCCAGTGGATGGAGCTATTGGAGAGATTTAACATGCTCATCCAGTACAAACCTGGGGCCTAGCTTGCCATGGCAGACACCCTGTCCCGCCTGTATGTCCGTGCTTCAAGAGGAGAGAATGGGCTTGACCCAGACTGGCCTCTCTTAGTACTACAAACAAAGGACAAAGGTTTCCCCCCCGGCACAACCAACATAACAAAGGAAAAAGTCATCAAAAATGAGCACCTATTTGCTGACGTATATGGGACCCTACACAGAAAAATGTCTGACAGCACAACCATTCCCTACATTCCCATGCATCAGCAAGTCAACACCATCCTACACTATCACAGAGACCTTGGACATACCAAGAGCCAAAACCTATATGAGTTCCTTAAGCACAAGGCCTGGTGGCCAACCTTATATTGCAATGTTCAAGAAGCTCTAGACCAATGTGAGGTATGCAAAAAATTTGCCAAAAGCAAAACCCCTCCAAAGTCAGTACTTCTCATCCACACACAACTATCTTTCAAAGCATGGGCTCTTGACATTGTTGGCCCCATGTCAGGAAGACACAATGACAAGAAATACATCATCACTACCATTGACTTTGCTACAAGATGGCCAGTAGCCCAAGCAGTAAAGGCACACACTGGCAATGATGTACGAAAATTTATTGGCAAGAAGATAATCAGCAAGTTCAGAAAGCCAGAGCTCCTGATAACCAATGGAGGGAAAGAATTGACCTCCAAAACTACCAATTTATACCTTGCAAAAAATGGGCTCAAACACACTGTAACAACACCATACCACCCACAGGCCAATGGACGTGTAGAGCGGCTTAATGGTAGCCTTGTGCAAGCCTTAGCCAAACTCACTGCCGGGAGACCTGAAGACTGGTATAAGCAGCTACCAACTGCACTACTCATGTGTTGAACCCGAGTGAACAGATCCACCGGGAAAAGCCTGTTTGAACTGGTATACGGCACACAGCCAAATATCATTCAAGCATTGACAGGACCTAAACTGGAAATTCCAAGTGAAGTCCCACCACGCTCAGACCCTCACATTGTAAAAGCTAACAGCAAACAAACAGTGAAGGAGAATGAACATCTACAAAAAACCTTTGTCCCCATCCGCAATAGACATGAAGTTGGGGACAAAGTTTGGGTCATGAATGTTGACAAGAGCAAACTACAACCCAAGAAAGTGGGTCCAGCAATCATTCTAAAGGTAAACAGCAATAACACTTACCTTTTGCAAGGGCTTGAAAACGTAAGCAAGACAAGACCCTACACCATGATTGCCTACGGCCCTGCAAAGTGAGACAGAAACAGCAAGAAATTGCCCTTCCTTCCACAGAACAGCAACTAGTTCAATACGGCGCCCGGGCTCCTGACAACCTACCTGACAGCCTGCCCCCAGAGGAGGCCAACCTTCAGTTGGGGGGTGTCAAAACCGCAGGCTCAACCTGCCAGCCAGGTTCCAACCAAGAAGGTTCATGACCCTAAAATCCAATTATCTGGTCACTCAAAGCCAGAATTGGAAGTCAACTCAAATTACCAAATCCAACAACATGAACAGATGATGATCCTTTATGGTGGATACCTTGTTTTGGCGCTTGACTCATTATCAGGATCAAGACACCCCCTTCATCATCCAGCTGTGTGATCACCAATCATGTTTCTTTTATCCTTTATTCACATGAACTATATAATCACTATCTCACAATAAAGATTATTATTCATCTTCTAAATATTTTTCCCCATGTAACTCTGCTAAAACAGCACAGTTATGACACCAACTTTCTGTCTATTTTAGATGGGGACAAACATATTTTGCAAAAGTTTCTCCTCTTTTTGCAACTGATCACTGTTGACTTGCATGACTTGAGGTGCTGAACAAGGGGGACCTTGCTGAGCATTTCCAGCTTTGGTACTGTGAGGGATTGAATGATATTGGGTTGTGTGCCATAAAGGAGCTTAAAGGGGCTTTTCCCAGTGGATCTGTTCACGTGAGTACGGCATACAAGAAGTGCAGCCAGTAGCTACTTTTGCCAGTCCTCAGATCTCCTGGCAGTGAGCTTGGCAAGGGATTGCACTAAGCTACCATTTAGCTGCTCAACTTGTCCATTGGACTGAGGATGGTAAGGTGTTGTCACTGTGTTCTGGAACCCATTATTTGTGAGGTATACATTGGTATCTTTAGAGGTCAATTCTTTGCCTCTGTCTGTTATCAGGAGCTCTGGTTTTCCAAAATTGCTGATGATTTCTTTGCCTATAAAATGTTGAACAACATTGCCAGTGTGAGTTTTCACTGCTTGTTGTAAAGTTCTGTGGGCCGCCATTAGCCCTGAATTGGGATGTTTTTCCCAGGCCGTCAAAAAAGGCGGCCTGCGTGAAGGCAAAACCCCTCCAAAGCCTGGAAGACCTGGCCCACACAGGAGATGAGTGCTTTGTCTTGGCCTTCATGGTTAAAACCCCAATCTCTTCTCTGGAGTCCCCTCCAACTGTGGAGGAGACCCTAATATGGCTATATTTTTTGCTTTCCTGGTGCCGCTCTGTTTTGAGACAACTGGCAGGCCAACAGAAAAATGCGGGCTACAGGGCACCAGGTGTGCCTAACCCGCAGCCCGGGGAAATTGGGTATAAAATCCCACAGTCAGCGGAATCCCAGGCAAGCAATTCCTCTAGTCCAGAAGTCCCTTGGGCCAAAATAATTAAGTTTGGGAGTCCTCTAGTTGGGATGTCAGAGGAAGGCATTAGGGGAAATGTGCACACTGAGTACCTGGAAGGCTTCTGGCCAATTGGTTAACTGTACCCTACACCTGGGCCTGCTGCCCCTATTTTCTTGGGCCCAGTTCATGGGAAGATTGAGCAGTGATTTTCAACTGGCTCCCCTTTAGATTGCACTCTGATAACCCCTTTTAAAAAACCCCTGTCCCTATCACCCCCTCATTGCATATAATGGAAGCATGGGCCATCAGGTCCCTTGGTTACCAATTCCAATTATTAAATAAAACTCCTGACATTGCAAATCCCTTTTTATGTTTGAAGTTTTATTCTTTTAATAAAGGTTATTGTCCTGACTCCTGCCACTGTCTTCCCTCCCGCTTTCATCTGGTTTGTCTGCCTGTTTTCCCGTTTGCCCACCTGCCCGTGGTTTTCTGTTGAGAATAAATCCAAGAGGATCCAAACTTGGCCTGAGTTCCTGATATTCCCCCAGTACTCATGGACCGTCCTCCCAGAAGTTTAGGTAGAAAACCCCCTCTGGTGCCATGTTGTCTCCTTTATATAAGGGAGTCATGATGGTATTGGTGCCCATCTTCTTATTGTTTTGGTCCACCATCCCTGGTTTTTGGGACAAACTTACTCTGATTGCCCAATTTCCTGGTTCTACTCCTGGTCTGCTCTCTAATGCCTTCTGTCACTTCACCCAGATCCCCACCATCCTAGCTACTTTTGCCCAGTTATCTTGGTTGGTTCCTTATCCAGAGGGGTTTTCACCCTCTGCCAAATTGGGGACTAAAAAACCCCCTTTCTCTGATTTGACAAACCCTCTCCCCGCGGCAGTCCTGGCTCCCTCCCTACCCTCCTTGCACCAAATCCCCACGTTGGATTCAGATATCCCTCCCACCTGGGATTGCTCTCTGTGGTTGCTTACTGGAGCCCTGGCTATGGCCCTAGATGCCTACTTCCCTCCCTTTTCTCAGCCAGTCTCCTTTGGGAGGCCCCTTTGAGCAGCTATCCCAGTCTTGCACTGGATGGCATCCTGGTGGTTGGTCCCACCAGGATGGGAGCCAGACTTTTTAGTCTAGCCCCCTCTCTTACACTTGCACTACTGGCCAGCAAGTGAAAAAGCTGATGGCAGGGATAATATACTCATTGTTGTTGTTTTTCCTGGGCATGGGACCCCCAATGCCAAAGGCCCACACTTTGAAGGGTAACTGTGAGCAAATGGGCAACAAAGACTTAGGCAGAGTGCCACTTTTTGTGAAACTTTCACATACTTCACATTGGTTGATAACTTCTTGGACGTTCCAATATAGATTTGGCCACCATGCCTTGTGCTTGAGGAATTCATAAAGGTTACAACTCTTGGTATGCCCTAAATCTCTATGATAGTGTAGAATGGTGTTGACTCATTGGTGCGTAGAGATATACATGATGGTGCTTCCATTGGTCATCTTGCAGTGTGGCGTCCTGTATACATCTGTGAAGAGGTGAACATTTTTGATGACTATTTCTTTAGTGATGTTGGTAGTGCCTGAAGGGAAGCCTTTGTCTTTAGTTTGGAGTGCCAGGAGGTGCCAGTCTGAGTCTAGACCGTTTTCCCCTCTTGTGGCTCTAACATACAAGCAATAGAGTGCATCTGCCATGGCAAGTTCAGGTCCTGGTTTGTATTGGATGATTATGTTAAATCTTTCCAGGAATATCATCCAACGCGCCTGGATAGGTTGGCTTGTGTTTTAAAATATATGAACAACTTGTGGTTGGTCAGGGCAATGAATTCCTCTTGTTGTTCTAGATAACAACGTCATTTGACCCAACAGTGTACAATGGCCAGCAATTCTTTGTCATTTATAGGGTAATAGCACTTGCTGTCTGTAAGTTTGCGTAATTTGTAAGCTACAGGCAGGAAGTTGCTATTGCTGTTCTTGATTTATAGTACTACTTCAATGGATGCGTTAAGGGTGTCTGTTTCCATTTGATATTCCCCATTGTGTTTGGGGGTATTGTAGAATAGGTGCAGTGGTGAGTTTTTCTTTAAGACATATGAAACAGATGCCATGTTGGGGGTCCATATGAACTTGGATTTGGCGCCAGTTATAGCCAACAGGGGTGCTGTCAAGACACTACAGTTGGGGATAAACCGTCATACGTAGGCAGCCGTCCCCAGGAATGTACAGAGTTTGGACTTGTCCTTGGGGGTGGCATATTACAGATGGCTTGAATCTTCTGACTGTCAGGCTTTATGCTGTCTTTCAAAACTATGTGTCCCAGGAAGGGTAACTGTTTGTGAAAGAACTGACACTTGGAGGGTTTGGCCAGCAGTTTATGTTACACCAGGGTAGCAAAGACTCCCTCTAAATCTTTATGGTGTTACTCCACCAAGGGACTGTAGACAATGATGTTGTCCAGGTATACTAGGGCATGTTTTCCAATTTAAGGGGGCAAACACCTTGTTAATGAAAGTCAAAAAGGTTGAAGGCACATTTGTCATTCCGAAATTGAGCACAACACACTTGTATGACCCATAATTGGTACAGAAGGCTGTCTTGGGTATGTCTTCCTCCTTGATACAAATCTGGTTGTAGCCCGCTTCCAGGCCAATCTTGGAGAAGACAGTTGCTCCGCCCAAGGCATCAAAGAGATTGTCAATGAGTGGAAGTGGGTAACATTCTTGATGATAACTTCTTTTAGGGCTCAATAATCCGTAACAAGTTGAAGCGTCCCATCTTTATTTTCCACAAAGAATACAGCGGCATCAAAAGGATACTGTGAGGGGCAGATAAGTCATTTTTCCAATGCCTCTTTGAGGTAAGCCTGTAGTGTGTCATCCTTGTTTGGGGTAAGTTGATAAATAGACCGCGCCTTGGTATGGCTCCTTTAATTTGGATGGAGTGCTGTATGTGTTTCCCTGGTGAAAAACCTGGTAGATCCTCTTTGAAGATTTCTGGATGATGGGTTTTAATTTTGTAGTCCTGAGGCGTGGTGGTATTCTGGTGGTCCTTGAAGTGTATGACCTTGTACTGGCAGGAGTCCCAGCGGATTGCCTTGAGGATGTCTTTTTCTTCAAGAGACTCTGTGATGTGTACAAAGACATATCTTGCAGAAGTTGATCCATGGAGTCAGGGTAGATCAGGTGATTAGCCCCTTCACGCTTGATGTCAATACTGAGGGGAACCAATCTACCTGGGGGTTATTCTTTTGTAGCCAGTCCAGTCCAATCACAATGTAAAATTTAGGAAAGTCAATGATAGGTTCCTGAATGATAGAGTGCAGGTTCTCTAGCATAATGAAGAAGGGGCAGTCTTCTGTGTCACAGCAATGTAATGTTCATCAGCTAAAACCATGTTCTTAGTCTACAAAGGATTAGTGGTTAGCTTGAACTTGACCATAAAGTTACTGTTGATGTGTGTACAATCTGCACCCAAGTCCAGGAGCCCTGAGCCAGTGTAACCACAAAAGTGGAAGGGATTAGGCATCAATTTATTGGGATGTCTGGTAATGGTGTAAAGTACTGGATCTTCCAAGGGGACCTGGATCATTGGGCACTGATCCACATCCTTGGGTCAGTACTCATTGTTGGGCAAGGCAGGAGTTATGTGGGAAGAGCTTGGCTTGCTTAGTGCTCTCCCCTGGCTTTTCTCTTGTCCTGATTGTATTAGGTGGTGGTGACTTGAAAGTGGATACAATTTGACTGTCCAGTGTTTCCATTGTTGTGGCCATTTGAGCCAGAGGGTTTATGGTTTGAGTTGTTGCCATTATTATTGTTCCCAGGCAGAGGGCAGTTGGAACGTCCAGCTGGGTGAGAGTCCTTGGGTTGCTCTCTCTTCCCAGTCTGTGCTTTTTGGAGAGCATTCTATGTTTGTTCTGCTTTCTCTGCCTTTCAATAAAGGCTCTGCAGGTTGGTCACTTGGTCCAGGTTGATGTGCCTCATCACTTGCAACTTGAGTGTGTTGTAGTACATGAGGTGGAGAGCTGGGGTGTCAAAGGCCATGTCTGAGGGGGCACATAGACAGAGTTCTTTGTATGCCCAAGTGAGCTCATTTCCCATGCCTGTTTGGGTGATATTCTTTACTTGGTGTATGATCATAAGGGCAGTGTCCTTCAGCATAAACCTTGCTAAGAAGTCCTGCTTGAAGCTATCCCAGTCCTTCTTGACGTGATCCTTGTGCCACTTGTTGCACCAGGTGCCTGCACCAAGGTAAGTCAAATGGAGATCTCTGCAATCCAGAAGCGTTGCGGGCATTCCATTTGTGACTGTTTACTCTGGGCAGATTGAATCTATGCCGTGATGTTGTTGTCATTGGCTCCAGTGAATGGTTTCAAGGCGGTGTTTTAAAGTCTCTGGGCTATATGGGCTGGCATAATGCTTTCATCTGTTGCTTGAGAGGCAGCGGCAGGTGCTTAGAAGAAACCTTGTGCCAACAAGGCGTTGAAGGCAGAGAGCAGTATGACCATGTTCTGGTATAGCACAAACCCATTGGGTATTTTTGTACCAGGCTTGTACAGCGCCCAATCCATTGAGAGGCCAGGCATGATTTTATTGTAGGTTTTTTTTACCGTGGCAAGTACAGACAACAGACATAATTTGAGGGATAAAGTAGGATGGAAAACCTACCGCTGCTACCAATGTTGAAACTGTGCTGTTTTAGCAGAGTTACAAGGGGAAAAATATTTGAAAACTAGATAATATTCTTTACTAGGTGGTTTCCTCATCCAAGGACAGAATTAAAGTTGAATTTAATAAATCAATTAAATATATTTTATTGTGTTTTCAGGCTTGGGGTATTTATCATGTGTTTAATTAAAATTTATTTAATTGCTTTATTAAAATGTAGTTTCAATTATATTTATTTAAATTTAAAATTAAAATTGTACTTCCAAGTATAAATAAAAACTAAACCTAAATAAGTATAGTATCACTATTAAGTTTAGTAAGGCTAAACTAATTATTTTAAACTTATTATTTGTTTTAAAATCCCTTCAAAATGTAGAGCTGATCTGCAGCTTTTAAATAAGCTATTGGACATCAAAATCAGCTTAGTATTCACTGAGATACATTGATTTTAGTTTTTTAGTGTGCATTAAAAGTAAATTTAGATAATAGCAAATCGAGTCCGAGCCTTTGATTATGACGTGAACCCGATTCCAGCACTTAACTATATATCTCAGCATCTAGAGCAGCTAGAGCTATCATGTTTGGTACCATTTTAATCGGAATCATCTGAAAAATTGATCTACGTCCTCTGAATTTCATGAAAATCATTATATTGAATCATAATTTTATCATAGTATTTTCACTCCACTGATGTTCTTTTGGGATGAAGCTGTGGCAAGCAAGGTTTACTCTGAAACAATATGGAGCTACTTGGATCAGGTGGCATCAAATTGGAATGCTCTACTATCTCACTTGAAGAATAAGAATTTCAAAATGTCCAAGCCAACCATCTCCTTCTTTAAACTAATATTTATATTATAATTCAAACTGTATTGCTTTAAATTGACCAAGCTCTCTTTTTGTTGTCAATTCAATCCTCAGCATAGAGCATAAACATCCAATCATATAAAAGGATCTCAAACAATTGCTGCTTCTTTTCTAATTTTAATCCACCCATTCTAGAGTCGGGTAATCTATACAGATAAGCCACTTTGATATGGTTGAATGGGGTTGGCCACTAATTTAAAATTCAAGTAATTAAATACAACTTTATTAAAGTTTGAGTGGCTTATATTTCAGTTCAACATGATTTAGACCACACTCCACTTAATTCAATATGTGTACTCTCAAAGATGCATGTAAGGGATTGAATGTAAGGATGAGCCAAATTGAGCTTGTGGCTTAACAATTAACTTTTAAAATCAAATTTAAGTAAAAATCAATTCAGTCAAATCCCTTACAACTTAAGCTCACTCAAGGTGACATTACAGACAGGCAGACTTTTATATATATTAATTGAGAGATAGTTATTATATAGTCATTGTGAATCATGGATAACAGGAACATGATTGTGTTGATCAATTGGTTGGATGGTGAAGGGGGTGGCTTGATTCTGATAATGTGTCAAGCGCCAAATTGAGGTATCTACCATAAGAAATTATCATTTGTTCATGTTGTTGGATTTGGAAATTTGACTCTACTTCCTAGTTTGGCTCCTGGTCACTGGGAAGTTGGGTTGTGGGTCACAAACCTGCTTAATCAAAACCTTGCTGGCAGGTCAAGTATGCTGTTTTGACACTATTGTCTACCTTGATGGCATAATTATATACAGCCTCACTAAGGAACAACCTTGAAAAGACATTCATATGATGCTAAACACCTTCTAAGACAATCATCTAGTAGCCAACCATCCCAATGTGAATTATTCTCAAACAAATTTTCATCCCCAGGGCACACCATTAGTAAAGATGTGATTAAACCTGGCCCAGAAAAATTCAGGGCTATCACAGGTATCCCAGGGCGGCGTAACAAGAGTGTGCTTCAAACATTCTTGGGAATGGTTGTATATATCAGGAATATCATCCCTGATTGGGGAGCTCTAACTGCCCCTGGCCACAATTGCTGGTAAAACAACAAAAAATTTGCAGAGACAGTTAAGGGAACTTCATTTCCAATGCCAAGCTGCACTTTATTATCTGACATGGTAAAGAACTTGGGCAAAAGTTGCAAATATGTAAGACTTGAGGTCCTGGCTTTAAGCCTGGTTGATCAGAGTATGGGTAATAGGTATCTTCCCGGCAAATGAAAGATGGGCGCTGAAGATTCAGGGTCAAAATTAATGAGCAAAGATGAACTTATTTTATTGGAGAAAAGGGCATTCAATTTTATACCCAAAGGTTCAATACTAGTAGCATTAGCGGAGATACTCTAAGTGCTCAGAGGCTGGTAAGAATCAGAAAGGCTCAGAGGAATGAGGTTGACCCGTATTTGGGTAAAGAGAACTCTATAGGTCAAAAGCAGAAGCAGAGGGCTTTGCAGGAATCAATCTATGAACTATCATTCACTAGGCCAATCAGAACCCCTAGTGAATTTGAATCCATGGCAGATATTCATTGCTCACCCCATACCTGGGTCCTACCACCAGGTCACCTCAGTGTGGATTATTGGTTCCTTTTATAGTAGAATAGTTTTAAACCCCCAATAAGACTACACCTTGTTCCTATCCTTTATCCTTTCTACTTGGACTGCTGTCTTCCCCAATCCTAATACTGAACTATAGTTGGTCCAGTTGCAACAGTTACAAGCTCAGAGCCAATAGGGGTATGGTTCAATCTGACCAGGATTAACCCCTCATTTGGACTTGACCTTAAGCTTTAAAGGAACTTCCCTCCAGGTATTGGGATATCCAGCTGCTGCTTAAAAGGAGATCAACCCCTTCAGTGCATCCTTGTCACTTTTGAACTCCGAATACGATCTGCTTTCAAAAATATCTTTGGTAACGCTGCCATCCCTTTTCTGCTTTGAAATCGATCCGTGTCTTATAGGCTTCCGGGGATAATCGATATGCAAGAAAGATCGAGCGCCGGGTAACTTGGATCGGGTATAGGAAAGTAAAGATGTCTGGTAAGAATGGTTGATTAGTTTTTTATTGTGTGGATCTGGTCCCAGACACAGTCCCAGAGAAAGGCTTTAACGGGTATGTGTTGTAATAGTGAATGTCAGATATTGACTACTTAGAGGCAAGAGAGAGGTTATTTTTGCTGAGCTCAGCATTTAAAGAAAATCGATAGTTTAATGATCAATCATTAGACGAGGGTTTTAGAATTCGCTGCAACAGTGTTAACCTCCTTAAAATCTTAGAACATGTGATAGGTGTGGATTGAGCATAGCAAGACTGCCTCATTTTCGACGTCTTAACAACTCTAGCTGATCGGTTTTCAAGGGACAAATCAGGGTCAAGGAGCTGATCCGCGGAGGGAAGTTTGGTTTGGTATGTGGTGAGAGTATAAGGCTTATGGATGGGAAAGGGATTGATGATCTTAGCTATCTATCCAGCTTGGTTACGGAAATCGGCGCCGAAACGGGATCATTGCCGACTAGCTAATTGGGGTTGGATGGTGATCGGATCAAAGGGGCGCCCTGATTGGCTCAAGCTAGGCTGATCTGGAATCAAAAGCTATCCGCGTGGAGTGAAATGATTGGGCTTGAACCAGAAGGCATTTTTATTTCGTAAGTGTTAAAAATATTATGCTATATATGATGGAACTATTTACCGCCAAGCCTCGAGCGTATTTTTAAGATAAATGCATTTCAGAACAGAAAAAGATTTAAAGGTGTGATTTAGAGTGGTTGCATACATGACAGATGTGTACCAGTAATTACATCATAAATAAACTCCATTTATACGAGAAAAATGATAGTTGGTTGTAAGTGGTGCACTCCAGATTAGATCCATCCACGCAACCCAATACTTACAGCTAAGCTTACATAAATAAAGCCTATTTGATGTCTAGTAGTGAGTGCCACATTTTTAAAACGATCCAATAGTAAACAGATGTCCCGCTGGCGTCACAACTTATCAGCAATTTACAGGACCCAAAGCATCGGACAATGGTTTACCCATTTCAGAAGCGTAGCTATTTAAGACAAGTATGCGCTTTGGACCCTTGGGATGATATCTTTTCCACAACTGTCTGTTTTGCTGGTACTGTTTCTCGTATATAAAACGTGCATCACGCTTGCGGTTCCTCGTGAGCTGAAGCATGTCCCTGCCATATCCCTCATCGCCATTTTGGCATCGATGCTCAAAGGTGAATCATTCGAGCTACGCTTTGAACGCCTGCTTCGCCCCATTCTAGAAAAGACTGGTGTAGCCAGAGTGTGGAACCAGGGAGGCTGGGAGCTTGTAGTCGGTGACGCTAAGCAGACCAAAGAGATATTAGCCAAAGTGGATGTCTACCTAAAGCGGCGTGAGGAAGACATCAACTTGAAGATCATGCTGGCTCGGAGGACGATGGGGTTTAGCAACATCGTCAGTTCGGATGGTGGCGAATGGCGCCGTCATCGCCGCATTGCCAACCCTGCATTCAAGAAGTCTTGGTCCACTGATATGTTTGGATCTTGTGCTCAAAGCATGATTGATCTTATCCGAGCAGCCGACGGGGCACCGCTTCGAGTGGATGGCCTATTTCAAAGGTTAACCCTTGATGTCCTTGGAAAGGGCATGTTTAGCTATGACTTTGAGGCCATCTCCAGAGGCACTGATAACCACTATATTCGACTATATAACGACATCATGAAAGCAATGTTCGATCCCATCTACTTACTATTTCCCTTCTTAGAAAACTGGGTGCCGTGGCGTCAAGTATGCCATCAGAAGGGCCAGGAATTCAGAAACTTCCTCAGAGGTATCATCCGCGGCCGCAAAGCTGAGCTCACCGACAGTCATGATGATCTTCTTTCTCTTATGACTAAAGCATCAGTGGATGAGAAAAATGCCAATCTCAGTGAAGATGAAGTTATCGATGATTTAAGTATCTTTTTCCTTGCTGGCCATGACACCACTGCCAACACTCTCACTACAATATTTTATTACCTCAGCAAGCATCCCGAAATCCAAGAGGAGGCCAGAAATGAAGTCAACGCTGTTCTCAACGGAGAAAGGCGAGTCCCCACTGCCGAAGAACTAAAAAGTCTAACTTACATTGGTTGGGTTTCAAAGAGAGTATGCGCATCGTGACAACAGTCCAACAGCCCCGTCGCTATTGCCGAGACGGACATACTTTTTCGAATGGCTTCGCTATACCCAAGAACACCTATGTGAATCTCCAGCTATGGAACATCCACCACGACGAGAAGGTCTACCCCGACCCCTACTGCTTCAACCCTTCCCGATTCTGGGGTCCCCACGGACCTCAAAGCAGCCAATGGATGGCGTTTGGCAGTGGACCCAGGATGTGTAAGCTGAATGATCAAACCCTTTATAACTTGAACTTAGGTATCGGCAAGAACTTTGCCTTGATGGAGCAGCGGGTCGTGATCAGCATGATGCTCCAAAGCTTCACATTCACCCTTGGCCCCAACATACGCAAAACCCCAACTTCAAAGATCAGCTCTGGCGCGCTCCTACATCCTGTTAACGTGGATATTGCCTTCACCCCCATTCCACACAAGCAAACCAATTGATACTCCCAGGAGAGCTACCAAAGCCAAAGATTTGGATATATTTACATGCTTTTGGCTTATATCTGAAACCCCCTATATATCTCCATCTATTAACAATACACTATCAACCAATAGACCCCATATTATAAATCACTTTGGCATTATGTAACCCACAATATATTACTTTGCAATTTTCATAAACCCCCAAGGGTATTTTAGCGTACAAAAAGCAACAATACCCACCTCAATCCCAGCACTAGTTCTATAAGACTCCAACATCTGACGATATAGCATTAGAGTTGGGAGGGGCACCAAAATTGACACAATTGGATTTGTGACCAAGCTTTGCCTGTCACAACTAGTTTTGTGGCTTTGGCAGTTGGGCACAACCCATTTTGTGATCTTCATATCACATCACAACTCATGCAGATTTGTTTTGTGCTTTTAGGGGCATTACACAACCACAACCGCCACATTCCGTGCCCTGCTCCTAAAGTCACAGCACAATCCCCATGAATTGTGCTGCAGCCAAGAACAATCTCATGCGGTTTTATGTTGTGTCCAACCATAATCACACAATCCAATACTAGTCATTTCTTTAGCTATTATATATTTATATATATCTAAATAAAAGAATATAGTGTTACAAATTTAGTAAAATAATATTAACCTTTTATATTTTCAGCAAAAAATGCATAAATAATAATAATACTTTATTTAAATCTTAATCAAAATATCTTATCCAGTTATGCAATAGTATCTGAGTTCTAATACTATCATTACGGAGCGTATTTATAGTATAGGGAAGAATATGCTGAGCATGTGAAAAAATTCTTTCAGTAGATAGATTTTTTAGGTCCACCTAGGTTTTTTTTGCTGGACTTGAAAGTTGAGGATAAACCTGAGCTGATTTTTCCCAAAAAGGAACATAAATTGGATCAATTATTTCCCTGGAAGATATAAAATCTTCTTTGAGATACTGGTATAACTCATCTTCTTCTGGTTGCCTCAAGAAGCTGCCACAGACATAAGTTTCCCAGGTGTGTCCAGGCCAAAGCACCTCCACCCGGGGAAACATGCCCCAAAGCCCCACCCGCTTGTGGTGATCCTAGGTTTAAATCTAATGATTGAACACAAGCAAGTGGTGGCACAAAAATTGAATTCAAGGGGGGTGCAATTGCCCCACACTCAATTTTTCCTAAAACCATCTGTTAGTTTTCAAGCCCTGACCTCCAAGAAGGTCAGGTAACAGCTTCAAGAACATCATTGGTGGTGTCTGTAAGCTTACCAAATATTACATACAAGGAGGCCACCTCATCAAGATGCACCCAAGAGTCTTAAGTAACAATCATATTTAACAAACTACACTAGTAGTTTGATATTTTCTACATTAAAACATATTTCCTCATGATTCACTTATTCCAATATTTTCTAACCAGATTTTAATAGCCAGATGATTAGATTCTGCATTCTCACCATTGTGATCTCCTGGAACTCTTCCTCCTCCTGATGAAAAAATCCCTGAAATCTGCAAAATTGGATGTTAACCCACCTATGCTGCTGATTCCTTGACTCTGAGCCAAATTAATGTCTTCCTGATGTATCTGTGCATAATCTTCTGCTGAATCTTTCCTTATTCACTCTTAAAGGGTTACCATTTTCACATAAACACACACTGTCCCCTCCTGATTGGTAATACCATCCTTATTTGGGTGTATATTCCCCATTTGATTGATTACAACAAGCTCTCACTCTACTTCACCCTGACATTTACATTGAAATAGAATAAATTATAGCTTATTAAATTATTCATATTAGTATATTGATATTAACAATATAATCTATTAATTAAAGCTCTATTAATAGGGCCAAAACACTATGTTTTTGGGTACCAACTTAATTTTTTAACCTTTATAACCCAGTTTTTCATCAAACCTTTGGATAAACTGCTTCAAGCCTTGAAACCTTTAAAAAACTAAGATTTTTTCATAATATTTAAATATAGGACCAATTTTCTGTCAACAGCAAAATTTGGCCAAAAAACTATTAATAATTTTTTTGAAATCAAAAAGCTTTTGAAAGCTCAATTAATTAAAAACCAGAAACACCCAATATTGAACCTCCAGAACGCTAGTACATCACCCCTCTAAGCCCCCTGGTAAATTTATCAAAATAGCTTACAATATCATCCAAAGCACATCAATCATAATCTTCTTCAAAAATCAAACTTTTGAAGCTAACAAGGAATACTATTACTTTTACTAGTAAATCTGCAACAATTAAACACAAGACAACAAAAAACAAGACAAAAAATAGAATAAATAAAACAAAAATAAACATTTAAAAACCATATATTTTAAAAATATAGATTTTATTAAGATATGCCTCACAGAAAAAAGTTCAAGTCAGCCAAAAATCTAAAGAACTTAGTGCCTGAGATAAAGAAGCCACTCAATATTCTGAAGGAGGTTAATAAAAAACCAGCAGCAGATCTTCAGCCAGGTCTTTCTATAATAGTGCAGGAGTTGATACTCCCATAAAAAGCCACAAGTCAAAGGAAGACAAGAATAGGAAGGAAGGAAGTTCCAAAAAGACCAATAAAGATAATCAAGATTGTCATAACTGTGCTGTTTTAGCAGAGTTACAAGGGGAAAAATATTTAGAAGCTAGATAATAATCTTTATTATGAGATAGTGATTAAATAGTCATGGTGAATCAATGGATAGCAGGAACATGATTGTTGATCACACAGTTGGATGAAAGAAGGGGGTGGCTTGATCCTGGTAATGAGTCAAGCGCCAAAACAAGGTATCCACCGTAGGGAATCATCATCTGTTCATGTTGTTGGATTTGGTAATTTGAGTTGACTTCCTAGTCTGGCTTTGAGTGACTGGATAATTGGATTGCAGGTCACAAACTCACCTGTTTGAAACCTTGCTGGCGGGTCAAGCCTGCGGTTTTGACACATACACACCCCTGACTGAAGGTTGGCCTCCTCTGGGGGCAGGTTGTCAGGGAGGTTGTCAGGAGCCCAGGCGCTGTACTGGACTAATTGTTGTTCTGTGGCGGGCAGGGTGGTTTCTTGTTGTTTTTGTCTCCCTTTGCAGGATCTCAGGCAATCATGGTGTAGGGTCTTGTCTTGCTTGCGTTTTCTGAGTCCTTGCACAAGATAAGTGTTATTTTTGTTTACCTTTAGAATGATTGCTGGCCCTACTTTATTGGGTTGTAGTTTGCTTTTATCATCATTCATTACCCAAACTTTTCCCCCAACTTCATGTCTATCTTGGATAGAGACAAAGGTTTTTTGCAGACGTTCATTTTCCTTTTCTGTTTGTTTGCTGTTGGCCTCTATGACTTGAGGGTCTGAACAAGGGGGGACTTTACTTGGAATTTCCAGTTTGGGTCCTGTCAATGCTTGAATGATATTTGGCTGTGTGCCATATACCAACTCAAAAGGGCTTTTTTGGTAGATCTGTTCACTTGGGTTTGGCACACAAGTAATGTAGTCAATAGCTGCTTATACCAGTCTTCAGGTCTCCTGGCGGTGAGCTTGGCTAAGGCTTGCACAAAACTGCCATTAAGCTGCTCTACATGTCTGTTGGCCTGTGGGTGGTATGGTGTTGTTACAGTGTGTTTGACCCCATTTTTTGCGAGGTATATGTTGATGGTTTTGGAGGTCAATTCTTTCCCTCCATCAGTTATCAGGAGTTCTGGCTTTCTGAACTTGCTGATTATCTCTTTGCCAATAAATTGTCATACGTTGTTGCCAGTGTGCGCCCTTACTGCTTGGGCTACTGGCCATCTTGTAGCAAAGTGAATGGCAGTGATGATGTGTTTCTTATCATTATGTTTCCCTGGCATGGGGCCAACAATGTCAAGAGCCCATACTTTGAAGGGTAGTTTGTGCGGATGGGAAGTACTGACTTTAGTGAGGTTTTGCTTTTGGCAAACTTTTTGCATACCTCACATTGGTCTAGGACTTCTTGAACGTTGCAATATAAGGTTGGCCAACAGGCCTTGTGCTTAAGGAACTTATATAGTTATAGCTCTTGGTATGTCTGAGGTCTCTGTGATAGCGTAGGATGGTTTCTACCAGCTGGTGCATGGGGATATAGGGAATAGTAGTGCCATTAGACATTTTTCTGTATAGGGTCCTGTATACGTCAGCAAATAGGTGTTCATTTTTGATAACTGTTTTCTTTGTTATGTTGGTTGTGCCGGGGGAGAAACCCTCATCTTTTGTTTGTAGTACTAAGAGAGGCCAGTCTGGGTCAAGCCCATTTTCCCCTCTCAAGGCACAGACATACAGGCGGGAGAGGGCGTCTGCCATGGCAAGCTCCTCCCCAGGTTTGTACTGTATGAGCATGTTGAATCTCTCCAAGAGCTCCATCCAGCGGGCTTGACAGCGAGACAGGTTTGCTTGAGTTTTAAAATATATGAGCAACTTGTGGTCAGTTAATGCTGTGAATTCTTCCTGCCGTTCTAGATAACAGCGCTATTTGACTAGACAGTGCACAATAGCCAACAGTTCCTTGTCATGGATAAGGTAACAACACTTGCCATCTGTCAATTTTTGCAATTCATAAGCTAAGGGCAGGAAGTCACTATAATTATTTTTGATTTGTAGTACTCCCCCAATGGATGCATCTGAGGCGTCAGTTTCCATTTGGTATTCCCTGTCACATTTGGGGTATTGTAGGATGGGAGCTGTTGTGAGTTTCTCCTTGAGGCGTCTAAAACAGAGGTCACATTGGGAGGTCCACACAAACTTGGACTTGGCGCCTGTTATGGCAGATAAGGGGGCAGTCAAAACGCCACAGTCAGGTATGAAGTGTTGTACATAGGCCACCATTCACAAGAAGGTGCAGAGTTCAAACTTATTCTTGGGTGGCGGCATCTTGCAGATGGCCTGTATCTTTTGACTGTTGGGGTTGATGCCGTCCTTTGAGACTATGTGTCCCAGGAAGGGTAGTTGCTTGCAGAAGAACTGGCACTTGGAGGGTTTGGCCATCAGTTTGTGTTGTGCCAAGGTAGCAAAGACAGCCTTGAGGTCTTTGTGGTGTTGTTCTACCAAGGGGCTGTAGACCATGATGTTGTCCAGGTAGACTAGGGCATTCTTGCCTATGTGTGGCGCAAATATTTACTTCATGAAGGTCACAAAGGTGGACGGGGCGTTTTTCATGCCAAAGTTTAGCATGTCAGGATTGACAATGTGTTGCCCCGGGAAACCTGGGCCAAAGGATGAGATTCAAACCCTGAACTTACATTCCTGCGGGCCGCAGGGCCCATGGACCAAGGGCCCGCCCACCCACGTTTCTTTGGGATTGAACCCCTGCAAGCTGAGGCTTCTGCTAAGTCCCAAAGCCAGAATACCTGCACTAGCTCAACCATAGTGGCACCCAAAGAGGAGTCTCTCAAATTTCCTAATCAAAGCAGAGATGATGCCTCTGTGAATTTCATGAGTTTGAAGTTCTCTCAAATAACCAATCAAACCCTACTTCCAAAGATAAACCCAGGCTTTAGGCCTGACCCTGTGACCACAGCAAAAAATCAAGAAAATCAAGTGACCAAATTGGACGTTCTGGCCAATGAGAGAACACCCAGCCGAGGTGCCATTTTGCCGCTCCCTCACCCGGGCCCTCTGGCTGCCCGCCTGCACTTTTCCCAATATTTTGACAAAGCCCTGATGGAAAATACTAAGTTTGGAGGCGGAATGCTATATATGCCTATAGATTCTGCGCTCAAACCTTATTGTCATTTTTAAATAAAGGTTATGTTACTTTGGCTCTTACAGCTATTGCCATATTTTGTATTTGCCGTCTATCAATTCAGTTTGAGATCACCTGGCCCTCTTGCCCCACCGCCCTCAGTTTTCTGTCCATCTGGTGCACCCTTTGGGCCCATCCACTTCACTGATTATCCCTTGAAGCCCAAATATAAGGATTATACACCAGAAAAAATCCTCAAACTTGACCCGCTAGCCCGCGTCCAATCCACTATTAGATACAACCGCCAAGGCCTGTGGATATTCTCCACCCCAAAACTATTTAGAGGGAAATTCAATTACCTACCGGGTTACAACATCTATATGGAACCACCTGTAACACCCAAACCAATGCCAGCCTCTTCACCCAACCTTCCAACCAACCATACCAGCAAGCTTTTTAGAATAGTGTACATCACCCTCACAGGGGTGGTGGACACCATTGTTCCGGCCGCTGGCCTGTGGTCTTGGGTGGGGAAGTCTGCTTCCTACCTTCTAAAGTTAGCTCCTCTCTTGTGGTGGGCCCTGCCCGCAAAAACCCCGGCCCAAGTTACCCCTGAAAACGGCGGGCCAGCCACCCAAGACTGGATCCCTGACATTATGGCAATCTTTTTAAAACCTGGTACCCTGAGCCCCAAGATGATGTTATTTCTAGGGGCATCTTATATGCTTTTATTATTGATAATCACTTATTACACCTATAAGATGACCATGAACCTGATCTCTTCCACATGGAAGATTGCAAACCCAAACAACCTGAAGAGAACCAACACTGCCGCCACCAATACCAACAAGTCCTCCTCCCAAGTGCAAAACTTAATAGTGAACCAATCCCTCACTAAGGTTGAGATGCCCCAGATAGGGAAGCTCACACTTGAGGAAGCCTGACACTCCATGCCAGGCCTCTGCTTGCATTTCCAGACCAACACCCCCTCTTACGCCAGCAACACCAAGAAGGTATTGGGGGTTGCTTCCATGCTCTCAGGAGACGCTTTGGACTGGTTTGGCAAAGCCACAGCAGAAGATGTAGAATTCTGTTTGGACTATGCCAAGTTTGAGGCTGAGTTAATGGTAACTGGGGAGGATTGCAACACCAGATACTATGCCCTGAACTCCTTGTTGGACATCTGCCAAGGCTCCTAACCCATTCAGGCATACATAGACAACTTTCTTAAACTGAAGACCTGCACTCAACTTGAGGACAAATTATCAGCCATCATCATCCAAAAGGGAGTAAACCCAGCCATTAAGGACTTATTGGAGCACCACCCACCCACCCTTGGCTCAGAAGACCTGGTCCCCCTATGCAAGGGCCTCAGCATGAATCAAGAGAATGCTGGGCTCTCCCAGACCCGCCAATCTTGAGCTGCCACACCCAATAGAGGGGGGATGACCCCTGAGGAACTTCAAAGAAACTACAGAGAAGGGCTATGTTTCCACTGCCATGAAGCAGGGCACCTGACCAGAGCATGCCCTAAGAAAACCCCTGCTCCTGTCTCTTTGGCCCAAATAAACGCTTCCTCCCAGTCCTACAATTTCATCCTAGTATCTGTTAACGTTGGAGGAACAATCTGAAAAATTAAGGCGTTCATTGACACCAGAGCAGATGAGAGTTTCATTGACGCTGACTTAGCCCTGGAACTAGGAGAGTCTGCCTCTGAGAATTGTTTACAGATCATCTTGGGAAACAGTACCAAGGATACAGGGTACAAATGTGAACAAGAACTACCCTTGGTAATAGGAAACAACACATACCCATCATCTCTCATCTTGTTGAAAGGCCTGACACCCCCCCTCATTCTTGGGGACTCCTGGTCAGACAGGCATGGCCTCATCCTCAACTACCAAGAACAGAACATCACCTTAGGTGATAAGGGTACCCACAACACGGTTCCCTTTTGCACAAATCCCAAGGAACCCACCCAAAGGCTCATGACCATACAGATTAAACCAAGCGTAGGCGTCCTCCCTGCTTCCCTAGGGAAATGGACCCATGTATTCAGCAAAGAGACATCCACCTGTCTCCCCAAACACTCCAAGTATGATCATGCTATTGACCTCCTACCTGGCACCAAACCCAAACACGGACCTATCTATAGCTACAACCACAAAGAGCAGCTGGCTCTCAAGGCATATATTAAAGACATGACCAAGAAAGGCTTCATCTGCGTGTCCAAGAGCCCTTGTTTATCACCAATGCTGTTTGTGGGCAAGAAAGACGGTGGCATGCACCCGTGTGTTAATTATCAGAAGTTGAACAAGATAACTGTAAAGAATAGCTACCCCATACCTAACGCTGACAACTTGTGCAATGTGCTGACCGATGCCCAGGTGTACTCCAAGATTGACCTTAGAGATGTGTTCAACCAAATTTTAATCAAAGAGGGCGACAAATACAAAACGGCATTCAAGACCAGGTATGGACTCTACAAATACTTGGTGATGCCATATAGACTATGCAACGCCCCTAGCACCTTCCAGCGCATGATAAACACGGTATTGGGCAAATACCTTAATCAGTTCTGTGTGGCCTACCTCAACAACATCCTCATCTACAGCAAGGCCCACAAAGAGCACTTACTCCACCTAGATCTAATCCTGAACAAACTCTCTCAAGCCAACTTACACGCAAAGCTCAAGAAGTGTGAGTTCTTCCAACCAGAAGTGGAATTCCTAGGCTATGTAGTGAAAACTGGTGGGTTTGCAATGGCCCAGGATAAAGTGGACGCCGTGACCTCCTGGCTGACCCCCAAATGCAGAAAGAACGTGAGAAGTTTTTTGGGCTTGGCAAATTATTGCAGAGATTTCATCCAAAAAATTTCTCTCATCACTCCGCCCCTGACCCGCCTATGCTCCAACAAAGTCGCTTTTGCCTGGACTCTGGAATGCACCACCGCCTTTGAAACCCTGAAGCTTGCCTTCACCTCTGCCCCTGTCCTGGCCATGCCCAACCCCTCCAAGCCATTTGTGCTGGAAACCAACACGTCTGATTTTGCGGTGGGCAGGGTCCTTCTTCAAGAAGGAGAGGATGGTATGCTACATCCTGTAGCATATTACTCCAAGAAGATGCTGCCTGCAGAAGGGAACTACCCAATTTACAACAAAGAGATGCTAGCCATTATGAAGACCCTGAAACATTGGCGCCAGTACCTCTGTGGCGCTGAATTCCCATTAAAGGTCCTAACAGACCACAAGAACTTGGTCTACTTCTTCAAAACCACAACAGCTCAACCAACGACAAGCAAGATGGGCTTTAGAACTGGCCAACTACACCCTGACCATAGGCTACAAGCCAGGAAAGGTGAACATAGTACCCAATGCCCTGAGTAGAAGAACTGACCTGGCACCCATCCACATAGAAACTTGTGACCACAACACTCAGGTACTCTTGGACCCAGCTTGCCTAAGCATACACCTGGGATTGATGAAGATCAGGGCCAGCAAACCAGAAGTACTGAAGGCCCAATCACTCAACAAATTCACCAAAGCCATGATTGCCAACCTTTCAAAATCCTTGGATAGCCCCCACTACCAAAAAGGCTACTCATTGAAGGGTACAACACTAATGCTGCACAACAGAATCTTTGTGCCAGAAGGAAGCATCAGGACCAACATCTTGAGAGAGTACCACAATTCTGAGATAGCCAGTCACCCAGGGAGACTCAAGACCCTCCAGAGTATTAGAAGGAACTTTTCCTGGCCAAAGATGGACCAAGAAGTAAGCGTATACCTGAAAGGTTGTGAGACCTGTGGACAAACCAAACCCCACAGAAACAAACCTGAAGGACTTCTAAGACCCTTGGATATACCTGTCGGACCCTGGAGATCTGTTTCCATGGACTACATTGTTGAATTACCCCTGTTCCTCTCCTTCAATGCAATCCTGGTCATGTTAGAGCACTTCACCAAGATGGCATACTTTGTACCAACCACCACCAATTGCACAGCAGCAGAAACAGCCCAACACTTCCACAACTGCATCCTCACGCAACACGGGACACCCAAGGAAATCATCACAGACAGAGGACCCCAATTCACGTCAAACTACTGGACACAAGTGATGAAAGACTTGGGAATCAAGCAGTGTGTGTCTACCTCCTACCACCCTCAGACTGATGGCTAAACCAAAAGAGTAAACCAGATCCTAGAACAATACCTCTGATGCTATACCAACGCCAACCAGGACAATTGGGCCAACATTCTCCCCACAGCCCAGTTTGCATACAATAGTAAAGACCACGCCTCCACTGGGATGTCTCTGTTCAGAGCCAACTACAGTTTTGACCCCACCTGGGATCCCAAGATTGGCGAGAAGGAAACTAACACCACTGGACGTTCCTGGATTGAGCGGATCCACGACACACAAAAAACATGCTTGACAAACCTGAACCGCGCAGTGCAAACCTACAAAGCCTTTGTCAACCAAAAACAAACACCAGGTCAACCCTTGCAAGTTGGGGATGAAGTATACCTGGACTCTTGCAATGTGCCCCTACATGTGCCCTGTAGGAAACTAGCTCACAGAAGAAGTGGCCCTCACAAGGTCACCAAACTAATTGGAGAAGCTGCCTATAAGCTAGACCTACCCCCTCCTAGAAGATTCACAACGTATTTCACAAATCCCTGTTGTTTAAAAAGGATGGGAACTTGCTTCCCCACCAACAGCTTAAGACAAATCCCCCGCCCCTCCAAATAGGCCGCGCCAAAGAATACAAAGTTGAATACATATATGGCAACAGGATCCACTACCAGAAACCCCAGTACTACGTCAAATGGAAGGGATACCCACTAGAAGAAAGTACATGGGAACCGCTGAGCAACCTAACTAATGCCCAAGAAGCTGTCCAACTCTACCTGAACAAAAAGGACCGGAAGGGAGGGCCCTTGGGGAAAGAAGGGGATGATGTCAGGATTGACAACTTGTTGCCCTGGGAAACCTGGGCTGAAGGATGGGATTTGAACCCTGAACCTACATTCCTACGGGCCGCAGGGCCCATGGACCAAGGGCCCACCTATCCACGTTTCTTTGGGATTGAACCCCTGTAAGCTGAGGCTCCCGCTAAGTCCCAAAGCCAGAATACCTGCACTAGCTCAACCATAGTGGCGCCTGAAGAGGAGTCTCTCAAATTTCCTAATTGAAGCAGAGATGACGCCTCTGTGAATTTCATGAGTTTGAAGTTCTCTCAAATAACCAATCAAACCCTACTTCCAAAGATAAACCCAGGCTTTAGGCCTGACCCTGTGACCACAGCAAAGAATCAAGAAAATCAAGTGACCAAATTGGACGTTCTGGCCAATGAGAGAACACCCAGCCGAGGTGCCATTTTGCCGCTCCCTCACCCGGGCCCTCTGGCTGCCCGCCTGCACTTTTCCCAATATTTTGACAAAGCCCTGATGGAAAATACTAAGTTTGGAGGCGGAATGCTATATATGCCTATAGATTCTGAGCTCAAACCTTATTGCCATTTTTAAATAAAGGTTATGTTACTTTGGCTCTTACAGCTATTGCCATATTTTGTATTTGCTGTCTATCAATTCAGTTCAAGATCACCCGGCCCTCTTGCCCCACTGCCCGCAGTTTTCTGTCCATCTGGTGCACCCTTTGGGCCCATCCACTTCACTGATTATCCCTTGAAGCCCAAATATAAGGATTATACACCAGAAAAAATCCTCAAACTTGACCCGCTAGCCTGCGTCCAATCCACTATTAGATACAACCGCCAAGGCCTGTGGATATTCTCTACCCCAAAACTATTTAGAGGGAAATTCAATTACCTACCGGCTTACAACATCTATATGGAACCACCTGTAACACCCAAACCAATGCCAGCCTCTTCACCCGACCTTCCAACCAACCATACCAGCAAGCTTTTTGGAATAGTGTACATCACCCTCACAGGGGTGGTGGACACCATTGTTCCGGCTGCTGGCCCGTGGTCTTGGGTGGGGCAGTCTGCTTCCTACCTTCTAAAGTTAGCTCCTCTCTTGTGGTGGGCCCTGTCTGCAAAAACCCCGGCCCAAGTTACCCCTGAAAACAGCGGGCCAGCTGTCTGAGACTGGATCCCTGACAGAGCACCACACATTTGTAATAGCCATATTTAGTGCAGAAGGCTGTTTTGGGGATGTATTCCTCCTTGATATGAATCTGGTTGTAGCCTGCAGTCAGATTGATCTTGGAGAAGACTGTGGCTCCTCCTAAGGTGTTAAAGAGATTGTCAATCAGTGGTAGTGAATAACGTTCTTGATGGTAGCTTTGTTTAGGGCTTGGTAGTCTGTGACCAGATGTAAGGTACTTTCCTTCTTGGCCACAAAGAATACGGCAGCCCCAAAGGGAGACTATGAAGGGCGGATAAGTCCTTTCTCCAATGTCTCCTTGAGGTAGGCGCATAGGGCGTTGTCTTTATTTGGGGTCAACCTATAGATAGGGCGCGCCTTGGGTACAGCCCCTTTGAGTTGGATGGAGAGTTGGATGTGTTATCAGGGGGCAGCCCAGGTAGCGCTTCCTTAAAGATTTCTGGATGGCAGGCCACAATTTTGCAATCCTGAGGTGTGGAGGTATTCTGGTGATCCTTGAAGTGTATAATCCCATACTGGCAGGAGTCCCAGTCAATTGCCTTCAGGTTTTCCTTTTTGTCCAGGGTCTCTGTGATGCGCAAAAAGACATGGTTGCGTAGGAGTTGATCCACTGAGTCAGGGTAGATCTGGTGATTGACACCTTCACGCTTGATGGTCAACACCAAGGTTGCCCAGTCTACATGAGGATTGTTCTTTTATAACCAATCCAGCCCCAGTATAATGTCAAACTTTGGGAAGTTGATGATGGAGCCTTGTAGGTGGAGTGTAGGTTCTTGAGCATGACAGAGAAGGGGGCAGCTTCCCTTGTCATGGCAATGTGATGTTCATCAGCCAGGACCACGTTTTTAATCTTCAAAGGATTAGTGGCTAGCTTGAACTTGTCTACAAAGCTGCTGTTGACTAGGGTTCTATCCACGCCCAAGTCCAGGAGTACTGATCCTGTGTAACTACAAAAACAGAAAGGATATGACATCAGTTTATTGGGATGTCTGGCAATAGTGTATAGTACTGGGTCCTCTGAGGGTAATTGGATCATTGGGCATTGGTCCACATCCTCGGGTTGGTACTCATTATTGGGCAAGTCAGGAGTTGCGTGGGGAGAGCTTGGCTTGCTTAGTGCTCTCCCTGGGCTTTTCCCTCATCTTGATTGCCTTGCGTGGCAGTGATACAGAAATGAGTACAATTTGACTGGCCATTGTTTCCATTCTCATGTCCATTCAAGCTTGTGGGTTTATGGTTGGTGTTATTCCCATTGTTTCCAGGGGGTGGTCAAGTGGAGCGCCCGCCTGTGTGAGAATCCTTGGGTCTCTCTTGTTTTCCATTAAGTGCCTTATGGAGGGCATTGGATGTTTGTTCCTCTTTCTCTGCTTTGCGGTACAGGCTTTGTAGGTTGGTCACTTGGTCCAGGTTCATGTGTCTCATTACATGCAACTTACGGGCGTCATATAACATGAGGTGTGTAGCTGGGGTGTAAAAGGCCATGGAATAGGGTGTGTGAAGTTGGAGTTCCTTGTAGGTGCAGGTGAGTTCCTTCACGGTGTCCGTCTGGGTTAGGTTCTTTACTTGGCGTATGATCATGAGTGTTGTGTCCTTAAGCACAAACCTTGCCAAGAAGTCATACTTGAAGGTATCCCAGTTCTTGTTGGCGTGTTCTTTGTGCCACTTGTCACACCAGGTACCAGAATTGTGGGTCAGTTGGATGGAGATTTCAATAATCCAAAATTGCTGTGGGCATTCCATCTGGGCCAGTTTTCTCTGGGCAGACTGGATCCATGCAGCAGTGTTATTGTCGTTGGCCTTGGAAAACGGTTCCAAGGCAGCACTTTGAAGTCTTTGGGCTACGTAGGTGGGTATGGTGTTTTTGTTGGTTGGTTGCAGAATAGAGGAGGGAGCATGAAAGAAATCCTGTGCAGACATGGCATTGAAGGCAGGTAGTGGAATCACTGTGTTCTGGTACAGGACAAAGCCATCAGAGATCTCGGCACCAGGAGTGTACAGGGTCCAGTCCAGTGGGAGGCCAGACATAATTCTGTCAAGGATTTGTTGGCCACGGCAAGTGTGGGCAACAGGGGGAATTTTACAAGATAAGGTAGGATAGAGAATCTACCTGTGCTACCAATGTCATAACTGTGCTGTTTTAGCAGAGTTACAAGGGGAAAATATTTAAAAGCCAGATAATAATCTTTATTGAGAGATAGTGATTATATATTCATTGTGAACAAGGATAGCAGGAACATGATTATGTTGATCACACAGCTGGATAGTGAAGGGGGTGGCTTGATCCTGGTAATGAGTCAAGTGCTAAAACAAGGTATCCACCATAAGGGATCATCATCTGTTCATGTTGTTGGATTTGGCAATTCAATTTGACTTCCTAGTCTGGCTTCAAGTGGCCGGGTATTTGGATTGCGGGTCACAAACCTTCTTGTTCAGAACCTTGCTGGCGTGTCAAGCCTGCTGTTTTGACAAATATATGCCTCACAGAAAAAAGTTCAATTCAGCCAAAAAATCTCAGGAACTTAATGCCTGAGATAAAGAAGCCACTCAATATTCTGAAGGAGGTTAATAAAAAACAAACAGCAGATCTTCAGCCAGGTCTTTCTATAATAGTGCAGGAGTTGATACTCCCATAAAAAGCCACAAGTTAAAGGAAGATAAGAATAAGAAGGAAGGAAGTCCCAAAAAAGACTAATAAAGATAATCAAGACAAAACATCAAATGATGATAAAAAAGAAGATTCAAATAAAGAGGATACTTAGAGCAAAGAAAAGAACCCCTAAGACTACCTAATACCAACACCAAAAGCAAATCTAATAAAGGGGAAGTCAATCAGAAGACATGATAAAAAAGATGTTACTGACTTTGAGACAGAGAGAATCAAGAGCTTCTATGACAAGGATAGAAAGTTCATCATCCCAAAGGAGCTTCCCTTTTTCTTCTTTGTGTTGACTGCCCAGAAAGGACTAGCTGCTATATATAAAGACTATTACTTCTATAGCAGAAACATATTCAGATCTGGTGCACTGAAGCAATTCAAGTGTGAGCATAAAGGATGCCCATCATGTAAATTCACTGCCACCTCTGGCCTTGGATCAAACTGTTTCCCCCCGCCGCACCAAAAAAGGGCCAAAAACAACAGCCAAGCCATTAAATTCCCTAGAAGATTTAGCCCACACTGTTGATGAGAGATTTTTTCTGACCTACCCTGCAGATCCTCCTGCTTTGGTTGTCCCAGCTTGCGAAGAAACGCTGATTAATTTGGATTGTTTGTTATCATGGTGTTGTCCCCTCTTAAAAATTATCAGGAACAGCCAATCAAATGTTGCCATATCAACGACCAGAAAATTAAGTGAATCCCAAATGCCTGGGTTGGATTTTAACCAATCAGGTGGATCCGCAGAAATTAACTTGAAACCTTCCAGTGACCCTGGTCTTGCCCAGCAAAATTTCTCTCCCTGCCAATCAGATGCAACCCAAAGTGGTCATGTGTCCATTTCCTAGCAATCCCTCCCTTTTTACAAGGTCAGGGGACTTTGTGTCTCCTGCTTGTCAATTCTTCAATTATTAAAGACATAGGTTTTGCTACCAGCACTTTGCCATTAAATTCTTAAAGTAGTGGACTCTGTTGGTGTCCCCCTAGATTTTAAACCAAAGTGTTAGTCATTTTTGCGTTAAATATTACCTTGTTGTTGCCCTGCTTTAACACAGTCATCTTTTTGAAGTCCCTTTTGCTTGGCTTATCATTTAATTGTTACACCAGCAGTTCATGCTTTCAAAAACACTACTTGAACTCTAAAATCCATTTAAAAACTATTATAAATCTTACTTTAAGATGTAAATTTTACTTGAAATTTGTTAGATTCAAACCCGCTTTGCATTTTACATCCTCCCAAGCCACCCAAAACCATTGCCAAGGCGTCCAAGTGTTGTCTGCTGCCTCCCACCCAATTTTCTCTTGTGGCAGCCTACTCCACCAATTTTTATTAGTTTGGAAAACCAAAAATTGCACCAAAAAATTCCAAATTTTGCAGGCTCTCCAATTATGATTCTCCCTATCATAAAATTTGCAGTCTTCACTTTGGCTCCTTGCTTGATTCTACTTTGGACAACTGCTCCTGATCTGTGGTCCCAATTCTCCGCTTCTACCTGCCTTGTGGGAGACAACCCCTATAGTCCCTTGCGCCTCCCAGGTAAGCTTCTTGTTTTGGGCGAGACCATTGTCAAGAGCCTGACTTGTGATGACCTAGAACTCTCTGCTGCAGATTTCACCGTGCCAACTCCCACATTGGGGGTGGCATCAATGCCTACTACTCTTGGCTTGGACAAAGGTCCTCCAGTACCCCTCTTGGCTCCTGTGGAGTTGCCTCATGCTCCCACCTGCACACCCTGGTTACTCATTGGGCTGGTGCTGATGGGGTTGAATGTGTACTTTCCTCAGCTATCCCCTGCGTCCTCTCTTTGGTCCCCCCTCCAAGCAGCCATACCAGTACTCCACTGGGCGGCATCCTGGTGGTTTGTTTCACCGGGATGGGAGCCAAACTTAGTTAGTTTAGCCCCCCTCTCTCACACATCAATGGTTGTTACCAATAGATTTGAATCTCTTAAAACTTCCCCTGAAGACCATGTACATCCTCCTCCTAAAGATCTTTTTAAGCATCTAATGAAATGATGCAAATTAACAACATCCCCCTGAAATCAAATATTCACTTTTTAGACATAGCCACACATACCCTATTAAATATAAATGACACACAGAAATTAATGCTCCATACATATCATCAACAAATCAGGTTCATAACTAACAAAAGAAGAGATGATTCAATCATATTCAACAATTTAGAAAAGGCAAATAATTTATTCATTGATGATCAAATCAGGTTTAATCATGATGATATCTTATTCCTGCTACATGAAGACTTCAACAATATTGAGGAGAGGATGATTGTATAAGCAGCCAAGAGTAATCTGTCAGTTCTTAAGGCTCATTAGGTTTGACTTTCTGATGCAACCTTTTCCAGCTACCCTAATATCTTTAATCAGTTCTGGGTCATTCATGCTAAAGTAGCAGAGAGAGTGGTGCTTCTCATCTACTGCCTCATGATTAAAACCAAGCAGAAGAATTATGTGTGGGCCATGAAGATCATCAAGAAAACATACACAAAATAGTTCTGGAGGAGAAAGAGACCAAGTCCACATCAACATGAAGGCCATTCAAGGATCCTTCTTCCTCAATAAGACTCAAGAACCCAAAGCTAGTACTTCTTGAATCTGAGACAGCCTAATCAATAGTAGTTAATGAAGTCTTTGGATGTGCAACCCAAGGATACAACCTTCATTTTTTCCAAGCCTGCCATAGGAAGATGACAGACTTCAAGGATCTTTATAAGAAGTATATCTCAGATAACTTAGGAATCACCAAGAAGATGATTGGAATATATCTTGCTCTGTGCTTTCTGAAGAAAGAGGATATATTGAAGGCAGTGAAGCTACTAGATGCGTATAAATAGAATTTTTGCTAATAAGGAGTTGATGGTGGGATTCATTGGCTACTTCAGGGACCAGTGGATGGGAAAGTTCATTGAGAAAATATATGGGCCACGGAAGAACAAGATCAGATGGAACTACATCAAGTCTGTCCTAACTGAGGGCATCAAGACCACATCTTCCCTAGAAGGATGGCATAGTCCCTTTCTAAGCCATTGGGGTAAGCAAGCCATCTTTTGGTAAGCTGTTAGTGGGCCAGAAGAAAAAAACAGAGCTGATAAGATATTAAGGGATATTAAAAATGGAGTCCCATCCCACTATGAGAAAAGCCAGCATGAACTAAAAAGGGACACAATGTACAGTCTGGTACATATGGGCTACAAGAGAGATGAGAAGTTGGAATACTTGAAGAGGTCTCAAATGCCATGAACTTTGGGTTAGAATGATTACTATTTAATTTTAAAATAAATCATTTCCTTATCTTCTTATGTCTATTTTTAAAAATATTTGGTTGCCTTTTATTTGTTTGTTAATAAATTTTTTATAGTTTAGGGTTTATTTTTTTTAAAAAAATCTAAAAGGTTTGTCTGTTTTTATTCATTGTCAACATTTGAGCTTATTTTAAATTTTAATTTACGTTTTTATTAACTGTCAAAATTAGCAATTGATTAGATGGGATTTTTTGGCGGAAAATCAGCCAACAGAACAAAAATTGATGCAACATTTTTAGCCCCGTTCTTTGCCTTTGTACTGTTGTCTCCCCCTTCAAACAATGAACTATAATTAATCCATTTGTAATAAGATTAATATCTTTATTGGATATGAAATAAATCAATATAGCTAACTGATAAGCCACATAGTGTCTGTGTAGATAAGGTTAAAAATGGGGCTTTTGAAGATTTTGATTCATGTGGACTCAAATATTTGATCCTAGTAATATATCTGGATAGAATGTCAGTGCACTTTTAATTTGACTATTGAATTATTTATCAGGAATGATTTCCCAAAAAGGAGAAATTGAAGATGTTACAATAATAGCTAGCGTTTGATATATAATAGATTATTTATTTAAGAAACTATATTCATTTATAAATCAAGGATTAAATCCAAGTTATAATACAAGTTTAATTAATCAGCTTCTTGTTAAATCGAGCTTAGGCAAGGGGTTCAAAAATAATATCCACATCGACGGGATGGATGAGGCCGCTGTAGGACAAAGTTGGAGTGCTGATTTTGGAAACATTTGGGCCAAGCATGAAGTTGAAGCTCTGCAAGAGACTTGCCAGAGTAATTCTCTGCTCCATCAAGGAAAAGTTCTTGCCAATACCTAGATTTATATTAGAGCTTATATTGATTTCAAACTTACACATCCGAGATCCAAAACCAAACGCCATCCACTGGTCTTCTTCGTTGCTGTGCGCTTCTTTAAAGCGATCTGGATTAAAGGCGTAGGGATCAGGGTAAACCTTCTCGTCATGGTGGATGTTCCATAGCTGAAGATTGACATACATGTCCTTGGGTACAGTGAATCCATTGGATAGCGTTTTTCCGTCCTTGCAATAGCGGCGCAGCTGTTGGACAGTAGAGACAATGCGCATACTCTCCTTTATAATGCAATCAATATAATGAAGCTCCTTGAGTTCTTCAGCCGTGGGAATTCGCTTTTCTCCTTTGAGAACAGCGTTTACTTCTTTTCTGGCCTTCTCCTGGATATCGGGGTGCTTGCTGAGGTAATAAAAGATAGTGGTGAGAGTGTTTGCGGTGGTGTCATGGCCAGCAAGGAAGAAGATGCTTAAATCATTTATGACGTCATCTTCATCAAGCTTGGCATCATCTACAGATGCCTTGGTCATAAGAGAAAGAAGATCATCATGGCTGTCGGTGAGCTCAGCTTTGCGGCCGCGGATGATGCCTCTGAGGAAGTTTCTGAATTCCTGGCCCTTCTGATGGCTGATCTGACGTGAAGGTACCAAGGTTTCTAAGAGCGGAAAGATGGTATAGATGGGGTTAAACAGTCCCTTCATGAGGTCATTGTATAGACGGAGGTAGTGGTTTTTGTTGCCCTTGGAAATTGCTTCAAAATCGTAGCTGAAAAGCCCCTTTCCCAAAACATCGAGAGTCAGTCTCTGGAAGAGATCCTGGACTTGGAGCGGCGCAAGGTCAGATGACTTGATCAGAGCAACTAAATCATCAGTACAGGCGCCAAACTTCTCAGTTGACCAAGTTTTTTTGAAGGCGGGGTTAGCAATGCGGCGATGGCGGCGCCACTCATCTCCATCTGAAGCGAGAATATTCGTAAAGCCAAATGCTTTACTTATAAGCGTGCGTGTTAAGTTGATGTCATCCTCTTTTCTTTTGGGGAATTCTCTGGTGTTGGTTAAGATTTCTTTCGCTTGTTTGGCATCACCGAATAAAAGCTCCCAGTGGCCTTGGTTCCACAGACGTGCAATTCCAGACTTGGTCAGAGCAGGACGGATGAGCTTTTCAAAGCGCAAATCAAATGACTCGCCCCTGAGCATTGAGGACAAGGTGGCAGTCAAAGAAATAGCAGGTACATCTTTAATAGCATCGGGAACTGAAAATATCTTGTATAGTGTATAGGCAAGCAAGAGGGTTGAGATAGAAGTAATGAGAAGTGCTGAAATCATTTTGGCTTTTGTTGCCCAGGCTGGCTGCTTAAATAGCTCTCAGCTTGCTTTCTCGTTGAAAGTATAGGTGAGAATATTAAAGTGCAATTTATATTAATAATCCGTCGGCTTGGAAGATCTTAGCTACTATGACTCGGCATTGTTGTGGCAAAAGAATATCCGAGCCCGTAGAGAAGCCACATAAATTTGGCCAGCAACTTCGCAAACCCGAGACAACTCGGAATCGCGGAACCTTTTTTAAAATTGCCAGCAGCAGAATAATTTCCATGCTCTTTAGTTTAAGCGATAATTGCTGTGAGGATAAAACATACAATGTTTTAGATAAAAGCTAGAATTCAATACATTTTAATAATTACGAAAATCATTGTCCCAAATAAAATGCTATTTATTACATCTTATATGTTTTAGCTGGGTTTCTTTAAATAATACACATTTTAAGCAAATCCATTATATAAACATGTTATGAATTAAAGTATAAAAACAAAAAATGCTGCCACCATCTTGGGAATAGTCTTATATAAATAAGGTTTGATAATATAAATTCTTAGTGCATTAAAGAATAGTAATTTCATCACTTATTAGATTTAGTATAATTAGTTTTATTTAGGAGAATGACTTTAGCATAAATCAAATAAAGTGGATTCTAGTTTTATTTATAACTTGTATATTTTTAAGGACATTGTTATTAGCGTCACAACTAGTATCGCTTGATCTAGCAGCATGATGATGCGAGTTTGAAGTCATCCAATTTTAAAAAAGGTTCCGCGATTCCGAGTTGTCTCGGGTTTGCGAAGTTGCTGGCCAAATTTATGTGGCTTCTCTACGGGCTCGGATATTCTTTTGCCACAACAATGCCGAGTCATAGTAGCTAAGATCTTCCAAGCCGACGGATTATTAATATAAATTGCACTTTAATATTCTCACCTATACTTTCAACGAGAAAGCAAGCTGAGAGCTATTTAAGCAGCCAGCCTGGGCAACAAAAGCCAAAATGATTTCAGCACTTCTCATTACTTCTATCTCAACCCTCTTGCTTGCCTATACACTATACAAGATATTTTCAGTTCCCGATGCTATTAAAGATGTACCTGCTATTTCTTTGACTGCCACCTTGTCCTCAATGCTCAGGGGCGAGTCATTTGATTTGCGCTTTGAAAAGCTCATCCGTCCTGCTCTGACCAAGTCTGGAATTGCACGTCTGTGGAACCAAGGCCACTGGGAGCTTTTATTCGGTGATGCCAAACAAGCGAAAGAAATCTTAACCAACACCAGAGAATTCCCCAAAAGAAAAGAGGATGACATCAACTTAACACGCACGCTTATAAGTAAAGCATTTGGCTTTACGAATATTCTCGCTTCAGATGGAGATGAGTGGCGCCGCCATCGCCGCATTGCTAACCCCGCCTTCAAAAAAACTTGGTCAACTGAGAAGTTTGGCGCCTGTACTGATGATTTAGTTGCTCTGATCAAGTCATCTGACCTTGCGCCGCTCCAAGTCCAGGATCTCTTCCAGAGACTGACTCTCGATGTTTTGGGAAAGGGGCTTTTCAGCTACGATTTTGAAGCAATTTCCAAGGGCAACAAAAACCACTACCTCCGTCTATACAATGACCTCATGAAGGGACTGTTTAACCCCATCTATACCATCTTTCCGCTCTTAGAAACCTTGGTACCTTCACGTCAGATCAGCCATCAGAAGGGCCAGGAATTCAGAAACTTCCTCAGAGGCATCATCCGCGGCCGCAAAGCTGAGCTCACCGACAGCCATGATGATCTTCTTTCTCTTATGACCAAGGCATCTGTAGATGATGCCAAGCTTGATGAAGATGACGTCATAAATGATTTAAGCATCTTCTTCCTTGCTGGCCATGACACCACCGCAAACACTCTCACCACTATCTTTTATTACCTCAGCAAGCACCCCGATATCCAGGAGAAGGCCAGAAAAGAAGTAAACGCTGTTCTCAAAGGAGAAAAGCGAATTCCCACGGCTGAAGAACTCAAGGAGCTTCATTATATTGATTGCATTATAAAGGAGAGTATGCGCATTGTCTCTACTGTCCAACAGCTGCGCCGCTATTGCAAGGACGGAAAAACGCTATCCAATGGATTCACTGTACCCAAGGACATGTATGTCAATCTTCAGCTATGGAACATCCACCATGACGAGAAGGTTTACCCTGATCCCTACGCCTTTAATCCAGATCGCTTTAAAGAAGCGCACAGCAACGAAGAAGACCAGTGGATGGCGTTTGGTTTTGGATCTCGGATGTGTAAGTTTGAAATCAATATAAGCTCTAATATAAATCTAGGTATTGGCAAGAACTTTTCCTTGATGGAGCAGAGAATTACTCTGGCAAGTCTCTTGCAGAGCTTCAACTTCATGCTTGGCCCAAATGTTTCCAAAATCAGCACTCCAACTTTGTCCTACAGCGGCCTCATCCATCCCGTCGATGTGGATATTATTTTTGAACCCCTTGCCTAAGCTCGATTTAACAAGAAGCTGATTAATTAAACTTGTATTATAACTTGGATTTAATCCTTGATTTATATAATGGAGTGTATGATTTTTAAGAAATAATCTATAACATTTAAGTAATTATCTAGGTTTTATTTCATTATTTAAAAGGAAAACATTGTTTCTCATGAACGGTTTATTAAAAAAGAAAATCCCGTTCAATGCACCAAAACAAACAATCAGGAACACGGTTTTAATTAAAGTATTATATATGTATTAATTTAACCAAAAGCTTAATTTTTTGCTTATTCAACCAGGGTTTTTAATAGACTTTTTTGTTCCTAACACCTTGGCTATAAACCACATTTCATGGAGCTGAAGCGTGATTAGCCATAGAAAGTTTGCCTCTGAAAAGACTAATAAATGACTTTGCCAAGTATTTTTATTATATATAAATACATATTTCACAAAAAAGTTCATTACAATAATTTTAAAACAAGGAATAATTTATTTAAGTATTATAAACACTCAAAAAGTTATTTACTCAGTTGAAAAACGATCTTAGCAGTATTTTTGGATGCTAGGACCCAGAGTTGATCTAAAACTCTCCACGTGCTATTTTCTATTTTCAAACTAACTTTACCTTATTCAATTATTTTTTAATATGCTATTATTTGAAATTTTTATTTAGCATCTATAATTAATCCCACTGGGTGAATATCTCTCAATACTTAATATAAAAGGTAATTTCATAACTTCTTCAGTTTCTGCTTATCGAAAATCATTTCCCCCAATAATTGACTCAATCCGTGGAGTAAAAGGAAGCCCCAAGTCCTAATCCAACTATCTTACTAGTAGATGTCCCTATTTTACCAAGGGGTTATCCTAGCCAAGATCCTGTTATCTACATGGAAAATATCTGATATACATTCAGCCTTACACGACTTTCTTCTAATTTCAATAAAGATATCAGACAATTACTAATTTTTCACTTCTATTGTGTCATATGCTTTCTATGAGTATATTCACAGCACTGATAATTTAAGTAGGTTATCAAACCCCACCCAAGGAAAAATATACTTCCAAATAAGAAGATACAATGATTTTTACTCCCTAATGACAGGAAACTTACTAAAAGAACAAGCCTTCTCGCAGGGTATCTTGTATTCAACTATTTCTTCTCCACTTTCAACAGTTCAAATACTAACTATCAAAGGAACTTTGATTCACCATATGCAACATAAGACACATGAAATTTTACTTTTGATTTTTCGGCGCCTTTTCTCAGCAGAATTTAGAACTTTTAAAGGTCTTCATTGGTTAAACATTGTTCTCAAAATGAAAAAGCACACATACAAAGTTTATTCAAATCATTTAGCCCAACTACTATGAACCATTTAAATCTCACTTAGAGTCACTGGATTACTACCAAGTTTTGAAAATGCTGGTTTAAAGCCATCCATGCTTAAAATATAAATTTGAACTTTTAAAAGCTACACTAATAGAAAAGATGATATCGAAATCTCAACTAATATTATTGCTTGGGAGCTAATGATACTAAAAATGACAGGATCCACGGGAAAATAAATTGTGACTTTAAAATATGTTTATGATAGAGCTTCCAGACAATGAACTGGAATGGCTATCAACTTCTGCAAACCTATATGTCAGTTTTCCTCCTATCTAACAATAAACTTTAATTGAAAAACTTCAAGAACCATCAGATAGCATGTAAAGAAAGAAAACATTTAGCACAAAAACAGACAGTATTCTTTAAAATAATAAAACAAATAATGCAGTCATACCTAGAAAGAACAACTTCAAAAGTAATCAACCTCAAATATAATACTATTATAATACCAGAGGGAAAATATCAGCTCTCAAACCAATAATATTCAGAGAGAAAAATAAAAAATAAAAAGAGCAGTGGATTATTTATGAATGTCTCCCCTGCACAGCAAGACTTATACTGGGATCAGAACATTGACTCCATCATATTAACCAGGTGCCCTTTAATAACCCCATTATTTTTGATGTTCAGTTTTTAAATAAATTTGAATTTATAATTCCTGTTTTTGACATTGCCATGGTACAGCTCTGTTTGATAATGGAGCAGATAACACCCTAATCAATAAAAATTTCCAATCTTTTGGAATTGTCTATATCTAGGAGCAACATAAAATTAGTGATAATGATAGAAAACCAAGAAGTAAAAGTAGCCAGAGAAGTGAAACCATTCTGAGCCCAAGTGGGGAATATCAAGATCACCCTGAGTGATCAAATAATATCTTACCTAAAATTGATAAAATACTAGGTCTAGCCTGGATGAAAAAACAAAGCAATATATTGACTGATAAAGCTCTATTATTACAATACAAACTGTAAGCATACACCATCATGAATGTCTCAAACATCTTGATACCCTAATAGAGATAGTTTTTTTAAAATATTATAGGACTAAGGAGGAAATTTACTCCTGAAAAATCAATTGGTAAAATTATAGCTACAGAAAGATTAATTTTACAAGTATAAAATCCTCTTATGACAAAGATTCAATTTTTAGAATATGAAAAGTTATTTATAATGTATTCTAAGCAAATATATCAAGACACCCACCTGCTAAAAATATATACTTTCATTTAACTCAAAGGAATCATTTAAATACAGGGCCCATTTATTTATAGGCCCACAAGAAGATAATACTACAACATAAAACCTATTTTAGGCACTTTAGAAAGATATAATACAATACAAAAATAGGGGTTTGAAGTATTTAACCTATTTGTGCTTTATAGTAAAGCAGCCACCCAGAGAGGATTGGGACCTTACTTTTTCCACTTATGGATGATCTATTTTGATTTTCACATATCTATTAATTGATAGAGTCAGAGCATTTAAAAAATTATTATAAATAAAATAATCTTTAAAGCAAAGGTGATCTCAGAAAATATCTATTTTTTATTGTTTTACTATTGTTTAATCCACACACCTTAGGGTTAAGCTCTGATTTCTTAAAAATGACAAACAATTGGAGTTTATTCCAGAGAGTATAAGAGCATCCTACCAGCATATTTTTTCTTATAAAAACATATTCCTTTGGGCTAAGGAATCCATAAAATTGGGTTGAGCCCAATTTAAAATCCAAAAGAAGTCAAAAATCAGATTTGTTCAGGAATTTTATGCTAAAGCCCTACCCTCAAAGCCTTCTTTCACAGTTACATAGTTCTTTGTAGTCAAGAAAGCCAGAAGTCTTTGCTTATCACTGCTTAATAATATTTAGATTAATTAATTGTCATGAAAAATAATGTTGCCTTTGTTAGAAAGCTTTTTAATGACCATGGGGATTAAAATTTTATACAAAGTTCAACCATAGCAAAAGGTAACATCAAATATGTGTCAAATTTAGTCATATTAATCCATTGTTTAGGAATAATCATAGTTCACATAACTGTCTGGTATTGAGATTTATAATGATAGACACCCCTGCACCTTTGTTAAAAGATTATTTAAGGATTATAATTGAAATAAAACACTATTATATCTTGAATATATAGTCATTTTTAGTCCTTTTTATACTGTAGTTTTCAAACCTGTTGAGATAAACAAAAAAATCTCAGTCTAAAAATGAATACAACTCAGTCTAAAAGCAAAATTAAGGTGGATCCAAATCTATTGTAATTTAATATAAATTCCTTAATTTTTAATTTCTTTATTAGACTGAATTGTATTTTTTTAGACTGAGATCTTTAGTTTATCTCAACAGGTTTGAAAAATACTGTAGCTTCTTATTGTTAAACTATCCATAAATATTGTGCAACATTAAACAATATACTCTAAAGATTAATGGTTGATCATCCATAGATCATGACAGATCTGAGAACACCACTTCAAGAGCTACTAGAGTGCAAATAAATGGGTCATTTTACTGAGCCTCAGTGAATTCTGAGAGTAATTTGGGAATGATATAAGTAATCTTTCTCTTGAATAACTATTTCCTCTTTATTGAATCATAAAGATAAAATTCTTATTTTTATCATTTTATTATACACACTAAGAAATCTATGAAAATTCCTGATTTAATCTTTATAAGTAGTATAGTGTAGACTCTTGATTTAAGTATTTATCAGAAAAAACTTTAATTAATCTAAAATAGTCCTGAAGAATAAAAATACCAGAAAATATTTTTACACAGTACTCACAACTATCTAATATGACAGCTGTTAAATAATTCCAATTACTGTAAATTCAGAACCTAAATGTAAAAATGCGGGATTGTCAAATCCTTGGTCCAAATTTTGAATCACTTTTGCAGGATGGCCTTTTTTAATTTAATTTATTTTTTTGTATTTTTATTTGAATTTTTGAACCTGCAGGAATTCATAGACACTTTGAAAATTTCAAGTCAAACTTCATATTTTCAATGGACAAAATGAATTAACTGGAATCAGATTTGAAGCGTTCAAATCCATCAACCATTTTCATAAAGCTTACTATGTTTTTTGAAATTGCGGGATTGTCAAATACAAGAACCAAATTTCAAATCACTTTTGAATGCCACTAGTAAACTCAAATATTAATTGCAGGAAATGGAATCCCAATTGTATGTACAGTAAGAAACTAGGACAAATAAGTTCAAATCAAGAAGCTCCACTCTGGATAAAATCAAACTAAAAATTCAATCTCAATAACCATATTTAGACATAAGTGATTAAACTTTAAAATTATCCAACCCCAGAAAGTATACAATATTACACACTTCAAATCACAGATATATAAATTCTGTTACTATTCAAGGATAAATCAAGAGAAAACAACTGCCCACAAAAAACTTAAGATCTAAATAAATACATATATTATCACGGCCCATACCAGAGTCCAGCTGGACTCCCACAAGGGAGGCAGGCCGGGCCTGGAAGGCCATGTACACAATAGGCACTATACAAACCAGGTAGTTCAGAGCAGTGGCTAGAGGGCGCCAACTCCCAGTATGGGGAACAACTTGGTCAGCCAGCCCCAATACTGTGATATAGACAAACCCCAGCTTGCTAAAGTCCTGGGTGGGAGGCGCGTCGGGGAGAGGAGGGGCAGTAGGGATCTCTTTCATTGCCGGTGGCAGATCCAGGTGATGGGGATGGAAATACTCCAGGTCAAGGGCATAGGGTGGTTTGGAAAGACAACAGGAGTATAGCTGGGAGGATATGGATATGCAAGTTTGTATTGAGTAGTGGATTCACAAATGGATGCAAAGAGAATAATTAAAATCTGAGAAAAAAATAGACAATTACTGCAATAAGATAATAATTTCTAGGTGTAAACTTGCTTTATTAAGATGTCGACATTGAGGAGGGCTTCTCTCCCTCACTACTTATACTTACTGAAGATTCTGTGGCCTTTTGTGCCACCAGAGAACTGATGGCATCATTTGGAGTTGGATTTACAATTTTAACCAGAATTTATGTGCTTGGACAAGAGGGTGAGATCTCATTGGCTGCTATAACATGAATCTTTTGAAATTTGCAACATGCCAAGTTGCCACAGTTATTTATAGCTCCTGCAATGAGTTGATTGTCCAATTGCGCAATCAAACAATCATGCTCCTGATGTGCCATTTCCCAATAGATGAGTGGCCCAAATTTGATAACAGGCTCAAAGCCAGGGATTTGAGGCTTGTGTGCCTCTCAAATCCCGGGCCATTTGCTAGTTGAAAGGGGGGTATTTTGCCTGGGAAGGTGCTTTATGTGGGTTTCCACGCTGCATGTTTAATCAACTCTAAGGAGGCCAGCTGACTGTCCAGGGCAATCTGGGCCCTGAAATATATTTTTTAATTTTATTTTTATGGAAAGACAATCCCATTCCCAACCAGCTCTTTCACCAGCCCTTGGGGCAGCCCGTCCACAAAGGTGTCCCGGAGGGTCCAAGAATAGACCCAGAACACAACTTGAGGGGATTAATGCCAACACAAAGGCCTCCCAAGGCGTCAGCGCCAGTCAATCACCTCCCGCATCCCAAGCCAGATCAACCAGCCTGAATCCCAGACAGAAGCCATTCTCAAGGCCTGCCACCAAAGTCTCCTATACCAAGTGTTGCAACCAAGTTTCCAGATTTGCCTGCCAGCATATCTTGCAATACACAGGGGGTGCTAGATGAGTTGCCCCTTGACGTATCTAATGACATGGACTAATCTGGGGGGCAATATTGAATGGCGGGTACTTCATCCTAATTAGGAGCGCTACCAATTCAACCTGCTGATCCCCACACAAGATTTCCTCAGCTTCAAACCTTATATGGAACTTCCCACTATGCCACCCCCTGGTGGCCTTGTGGCTTTCCCCATATGGTATATTAATCACAATATTCTACAATAAACAAGACCTTATTCTTATTATTCCGTCCTTTCTATTGGACTGTTTTCTTCCCCAATTCCAAATACTGAATCCTCATTGGTTCAGTTGCAACATTATTGCACTCTGTTAGTTGACAGGCCAGCTTAAAAATAATTGAATATTAGGGCTAGGTAGAAAACTGGTCCTTATTTCCTAATTTAGGATATTTCATGCCCTAGAAGAATAAATTTCCCTAGGTTGGGGGCAAGGAAGTTGACTTGGCTGGTCAAGGTCAGATAAAATAAGCTCATTTATCCAGAAAAGATCAAAGTGAAGGAGCTTCTATGGGTAAAAGGTCTTCCTGCTTGTGGAATAGGAGGTGGGCAGACAGAGAGACAGGCATTAAACATTCTGGGATAGGCTCTAAGTCTATGAAGGGTGGTCAAGGAATTATTTGCTGTCCGTTACATAGCACCCAGGATTATGAACCTTCATGTGTATCCAATGGTACATTGAGAAATGGCAGTTGCTATACAATGAGTAACTGTCTTTAAATATAGTGGGAGTATCAAACGAAACAAAATGGTTGTGAATTTCTCTAGGGCTAGCTTTTGGGTGCAGTACTTGAACTGAAAATACTATTAAGAGATATGATCTGACTAGACCAAATGTTTGTTGAGGGTCTGGATGTACAAGCATTCTGGCTACTGCCAACCTAACTAACATCCAGCCATTGCCTGATTTGGTGCTCTTCCAATATACTGTTTGACATACTAAGAATGGTAACCAAGCAATATCACATGACAATCCAAGTATCCAGTGGCTCAAACCCATCCCACACATGATCAACCCCTAGGTTCAATCCAACTAAATCTCTTCCATAGCCCAATCTATATAAGTCTAAAATATTATCCAATAAAAGATACTTCTCTTCTCTCCTAATTCTGTATTTGAAGCTTCTCCAAAGGCGCTCCTTATCACTGGTAGCACTACGGTTTTTGACCACGCTGATGAAAGAGAAAATGACTGAACAGAACCCGCCCACCTTTGCTCATGTACTCAACCAGGCCACGTCTCAGGAGACCTGAAAAACGCACTTCCGTGCCCACAACATTGATGAAGATATACCTAGTGGATGCACCGTATTTGAAGGTCTAGTCATGCCCAAAGCATGCACCAAGATAATTCAATACAGTTGCTCTCTTTAACCACAAACAAAAACACAACCACCTATCACAGGTGAAGTTACCAATACCAAATAAATTGGTATCAACAAGTTCTTTGATAAAAACAAAGAAAACGTCATCAACTGGCTAGACCACTCAGCTGCTAAACTCTGCACCAGCTGCATTCCCCATTAGAAATGGGTCCAGGAAGCCAGCAAGCGCCTGTATGAGGCTGCAGCTAACTGGTTTGCCACCTGGGCCGGCTCACAAACTGACAACCAGCTTGACAACTGGGAAGAGTTCAAAGCGGACATCACAAAAATTTCCGCGTCACTGAATCCCTCCAAGACATTGCAATACAGCTCAGCAATCTTCCTCAGAAGACCACTATCACAGCTTACACCAATGAATTCAAGGAAATATACCGCAAAATCCAAAACCCAGCACAAGCTGACAACGTGCACACTAGAGCATCATTCATCAATAGAATGAAACCCTTTGTTGCTGCCCTAATCTGTCCAGAGGCCAACACCTCCATGCCCACGCTCATTGCAGAAGCCAAGCGCACAGAAAAATACACAAACATGGATATGCTGCACACAGCGGCAATTGCTCCTCAAACAGCAATAGCAGAGAAAACTCCAATGGCAATAAACGCCAAAACACCAATCATAACAACGGCAATTCCAATTGTAACAATGGCAATTGCAGCCAAAGCGCAAACTGCTCCCGTCCCAAGAAAGAGGACACTTCTGAATTAACAATGCTGAAACAGCAACCCGCTATGAATCTGACCCCACATTCTCTGACCTTGAAGGTCTTGAAACAGAGGAATAGGGAAAAGAGGAGGAGAAACAGGATTAAGTGCCCTTGTCTCCCCCAACTTGACAAGAAACTGTACCAAGGCACAAACTTTGCTGCCCGCATCCCACGTGTCCCGCAATCCTCCATTTTTATGAACTTAAAAATTAAAGATTGCTCACAACTTCTTGTCTATCCATGCACTTACAAATAACATACACATGAAATTTTATTTGATTCTGGTGCACAACACACTATGGTCAGCAAACCATTTGTAGCCAAGTACAAAATACCAGTTGTCAAATCCAACTTCAAAATACTCCAGAATGGCAGACAAATGTAAAGGTTCTACTTGAAGGAGAAACAACTCCCTTCAGAATTGAATTCCAAGGCATACAAACGTCCATCAAAGGACTTGTCATGAACAAAATAAACTACAGCATTGTAGCAGGAATGGACTGGTTCATCCAAGTGAACCCCAGTGTATGTTGGAAAACAAAACCATGACCATCAAATGCAATAGAGTCAATTTTAACACCCTCAAAGAACCCAACAACCTCATTATAAGAGACACAGTATTTGTCCAGTCATAAACCAAGACAACTTAGAACGTCTAACTAAAGATAGTACTCTCCACATAGTGAGTTACACCAAATTCAATAATATGCAAGCAACCAAAATCCAATGCCCAGAACTTGCGGCACTCCTAAATGAATACGCCTATGTATTCAAAGAAAAACTCACATAGTTACCCCCCAAACAAGAGTTCAAACATGGCAATGACCTATGTAAAGCCATGCCCAAACCTGCACCCCTCTACAGACTCTCTCCCATGGAGACCCAAACCCTCAAAACACACATTGAGAACAAACTAGCAAAAGGATTCATTTGCCTGTCTGAATCCCTGTGGGGGGCAGCAGTGTTCTTTGTAAAGAAAAAGGAAGGCACTCTGTGTCTAGTAACTGACTACAGAGCACTAAATGCAAGCACAGTAAAGAATAAATAACTCTTCCACTTATAGAGGATCTGTTTGCAAGACTCTCAGGAGCCAAATTTTTCTCCAAAATTGACCTCACCTCAGGTTACAATCAAGTTGAAGTAAAGGAAAAGGACATACCAAAGACTGCATTCTATACACATTTTGGATCCTTTGAGTGTAGGTTAATGAACTTTGGGATGTCCAACGCTCCTGCAACGTTTGTCACCATGATGAACCAAGCAATAAACGGTCCATCAAATACATTATTCTACCTCAACAATATCATCATATTCTCAAAAACAAAAGAGGAACACCTCACACATGTCCGCAAGACACTCAATCAACTTGCAAAGCACCAACTTTATGCAAAACAAAAGTAAGTGTGATTTATGGAAAAGGAACTCCTGTTCTTGGGCCACATTGTCTCTGACGGTGGCATCAAAGCAGATCCAGACAAAATAAAAGCCATATATATTCATAGAACGCCCTACCTCCATTAAACAAGTTAGATGCTTTCTTGGTATAGTAGCTTACCTAAGGGAATAAATCAAAGACTGCAGAAAACTAACCACATCAATCAATGACTTAACCAAGGGTAATGCCAAAAAGAAATTCATCTGGACACCAGAATGTGACAAGAAATTCCAATTATTAAAACAAGCTTTGATTGAAGCACCAATCTTGTAATACCCTCAATAACAACAGGTGCTACAAGCTTGAGTCAGATGTCAGTGACACCACCATTGGTGCAGTCCTGCGCATCTGCCAGCCAGGGTAGCAAGGCTTCCTGCCAGTATGTTATGAAAGCAGAAAACTAACCAACACTGAGCAGAGATACCCAATACATGATAAGGAATTGCTAGCAATATATCACACATGCAAGAAATGAAGATGTTATCTGGAAGGACATTTGAACCTCTGAGTAGTAACTGACCATAAATCCTTAATCTATTTCAAAACTCAGAATGCACTCGCACAACAATAAGCCAAATGGATGTCCCTGCTGGAGCAGCTTAATTTGGACATCCAATATAAAAAGGGGGCAGAGCTGGTCAAGGCTGATGCTCTCTCTAGATTATGTCAGCCTGGAGAGGATCACCCTGACCACCTGGACCCTGACTGGCCAAACCTGTACAACACTGAGTATAAAACCAAAGGGAAAGACCCCTCAAGACACTAACTGACCCATGATATGTTAGTAAGGAACAAAAAGTATTTCCATGTATCAAATGGCACTGTATACCAAATCATTAACAACAAACATGTCCCTTATATCCCACTCACACAAAGAGTTGACACTATATTAAGACATCACCACAAACTAGGACATAAAAAGGCTAACAACTTATACCTCACAATAAAAGAGATAGTATGATGGCCCAACCTCAAACAGGATATAGTTGATGCTCTGAAAAAGTGCACAGTGTGCAAGAAATACGCCAGCACAAAGGCTCCCCAGCCAACAGTTAACCCAGTACCTGACCCTGAACCATTCAAGGTTTGGGGGCTAAAGGTAGTGGGCCCCTTCCCAGAAACAAAGACAAACCAACGTTTCTTAATTATAGCTATTGACTTTGCCACACGCTGGCCCATCTGCTGGGAAACAAAGGACCATAAAGCAGAAACCATAAGCCAATTCATTAACAAAGCAATCATAGCTGACTAAGGCACTCCAGACTATATCATAACTAATGAAGCAACCAAGTTATCAGGTCACGTAGTAAACAACAACTAAAATCCAAAAAAATTAAACATTCCACAACCTCTCCATACAGGCCACAGGCCAAATGAAGAGTGGAATGCCTAAACAGCAGCCTTATCAGGACCCTAGAAAAAATAATGGATGGAAAAGCCAAAGACACATGGCCACTATATGTGAAACGTGCATTACTAGTATCCTGGGTCTGCACCAATCAAGGAACAAGCTATTCACTGTTTGAGCTAACCTACAAATACAAACCAGAAATAATTATCTGCAACAAGCAGCCATAAATAAAGATCCCCCAGGGAAACCCACCACAGTAGAACAAGTACCAAACCTACAATACATACACCTCAAACCTAAATTACATAGATAAAAAGGCTCAAAACACAAAAAGTAACCTCCATAGAGGAACCGCTTCCTATCGGCTCCCCCGTCTGGGTTCTAGCTGGCAACAGAAAGAAACTAGACTAAGTACATAGGGGGCCAGGAAGAATCATCAAGTACAGACCAGATCACAACACCTATCTAGTAAAGTTCCAAGGTGCCAAAACCCCAATTGTCAAAAAATATCACAGAACCTGTCTCTGCCTTAGTAAAGAAGAACACTCAACCAGACTGGTTCCAACTAGTAAACAGCTCCAGGAGCATCAGGTGGCAGCCGTGAAAACAAAGCCCCCTCCTGATGCACCAGAATAACCCCTTAAGAGGGGATGTCAAGGGTCTGGATGTACAAGCATTCTGGCTACCGCCAATCTACTTAACATCCAGCCATCGCCTGATTTGGCGCCCTTCCAATATACCATTTGACATACTGAGAATGGTAACCAAGCAATATCATATGACAATCCAAGTATCCAGTGGCTTGAACCCATTCCATACATGACCAACTCCTAGTTTCAATCCAACTAAAGCTCTGCCACAGCCCAATCTATACAAGTCTAAAATATTATTCAGTAAAAGATGCTTCTCTTCTCTCCTAATTCCATATTTGAAGCTTTTCCAAAAGGCGCTTCTTATCAGGTTCATTAAATTCTTCTCTAATAAAATGCTAATCCTCCATATGAGGGGTTCTTTTATAGTCTATAACTGGGCCTTTTATTTCTTTAAGATCACCCCAGATGATCTTATATGATACTATCATATTTCTTAAAAGTGATTGATGTGACTTTAGCACTAGACAATCCTAAACCCTCTGAGTAGGGTATAACTAGGAGGACTTTATCTTGCTGAGAATCTTGGGCTGGGCAAGAACAGGCTTTATTTACTATTTTTAGATGGCACTGAGTGCCATCTTTCATACTGGGGTCACCTTGGTTGTTTTGAGGGTAACCAAAAAATGTTAGCTCCGCCTCAGGAACTAATCTTACACTGGACCTGTAATTGGTTCTATTTTTGGCCCTTTGAGGTACTCCCTACCCTTTTCAGTGGCAATCATTTCTTTTGGGATGAACCCTGAGGACCAACACCAAGTAGTTTTTCTTTCAGGTTCTTATGTTATCATCAGCAGGGGTTTCAAGCCTCAGGAAGATCCAGGGACCCAGATAGGCCCATTTATAAGTTCTGGATTTAATTTGGGTCACATGTGCTGGAAGTTTGGATATTATCATAACTTACTATGATGTGCTTAGTACTAAATTGATCCATATATTTAATACCGTTAATGCATTTGATATAGTTTAACCAATATTATAAAATATCAATGTTATTGCATCATTGTATCTCTCATACAAACCTACCTTAAGAAGAGTTTTTCTACTTTGATCCAATCTTCAGTACTTCCAGAGATACACAGTGTTTATGACCCTATTACTGGATAATAATTTATTGTTTCTATTATCAAGCTCTGAGCTAGTGCCTTCTTTTTTGAGCCCATATATATGAAACTAGGGAATAAAGCACAATTCTGAAACTTATTTGGAATCAACTGGCTTCTGCAGATCTCTCACATGATACTAGGACCAACTAGACTATTTTCTGATAGCTCACATGACTGGTGATGTCACCTTGCCTTCATGCCAAAGATAAAGTGGGTGACTATATAACCCCGTAATCCCTATTCTTTATAAATAGGCCATATGTTTATATTTTTCAAGTCTTTACTAAATAGTTATCCAGTCCAAGGACAACAGGGCTAGGCTTTATCCTACTGGGTTTCTGTCATATAGGCCCTGCATAAGCTAGAAATTATGGTATTATGGCACTAGACAATTGTGGGGAGACCTCAAAGACAGGACAATCCCTCTTCTGTGGTTCCATTCATATTTGGGGCCTGCTCTCAACTTCTGGGATGTTCTTGCTTATGGGTAGGGCTCTAGAACTTTATGAAAGATACTGTGACATTTGTAAAGTGAACATAATAGCTGGTTGATTTATGTTGTGTTCTAGCCTTGGAATTGACATTCAAATCGACACAGCAGGAATTATTTGTGACAAGAGATTTGGGGGTTGCGCTAGTTAAAGGTTAGCCTACAGAGATCAATAGGTGTTGCTGAGGCTCTGAAAATGGGAAATATATCTTTATTATTCCTTTAACAAAGGAAGGGGCACCACAGTTAGCTTAAAGCCAAAGAAGTATATAGAACTGATATTCATCATAAGAAACTAAGGTTATTTTTGTTCACAGTGATGTAAACTATTCATTAGCTAGACAGGAACATGTCTTATCTGGTTTGGTATCCCGATCAGAATAAGTCAAGCGATAGCATTTAGAATGCATGGAAATCGACTTACCCCGTTTAAGGAAATGGGGTAACTTAAATATGAATCAAGTCAACACTTTGCATAAACCTGCACGATTTGAAGGCACAATTGATACAGTCTAAATTTTGCAATGCACGACAATTTAGATCGATGTACTTTTGGTGTTATCTCATTGGCTATGTGGGTTGATGATCTCAAATACATCTTGGTATAGCTGGTGGAATAGAGAAGCTGATAAAGCCATATGTCTACTTATGGGGTAGGTTATCGTTATAGTAATAAATTGTAATTAAAAATCCTCTCAAACCTATTGGCTAAGATCAAGTGTAGTAATAAATTGTAATTATATGATTGGAACAGGAAGATTGGGGACAGTTCCTTGTGGATTATGCTTGATAAGTGTTTATCTTTTTAAAGCTCTTAGGCTTGCTCTACAGGGTGGGTATCGCATCCCCGTTTTTGGGGGATAGAACGTGTGCTTGGTTTGAGATATTGCTTTAAGATTATATTCTCTTTGTATACTCCCGCTTTTGGTTTTGAGGAGGTAATCTGAGCTAGTTGTTTTTAGGTCGCCCGTGTGGAGAAGGTTTCGGATACTCTTGCGCCTCAGCAACCCCGCTGCCAATAGCAAATTTCTAAGTGTACGCCTCCGAATATAAATTATATTTTAAATTTCTACCGTCTGCGGGTAAACTTGACTCCAGGATACCCGAAGATAGTATATGTAAGCATGCTGCAAGGAAGATAGGACTTGAAATGATCTCTGCTTGTCATATTATTGGTTTTTTTCTGTTTGTCGTTGGCTACAAGGTCTACTCGCTATTTGCCGTTCCTCGTGAACTGAAGGATGTTCCTCTCGTCTCTTTAGGTGCGTCGTTAGTTTCAATGCTAAGTGGGGAGTCCTTTGAGTTGCGATTTGAGCGGCTGATCCGTCCAGTTTTACAAGAGAACGGTATGGCCAGAATGTGGAATCAAGGGAGGTGGGATATTTTGCTGAACGATACCCAGCAGATCAAAGACATCATGTCTGATACCGAAAGGTTTACCAAGAGAAAGGGGGGAGATATCAACTCCAAGCTTATGCTCGCCAGTAAGATCCTTGGCATGACTAACCTTGCCAGCGCCGACGGAGACGAGTGGCGTCGCCATCGCCGCGTCGCGAACCCCGCCTTTAAGAAGACATGGTCCACTACCATGTTTGGTGACTGCACTACAAACCTGATCAACCTCATCCAATCAGCCAACGGCGCCCCACTTCAGGTTCAAGGCTTATTCCAGCGCCTAACGCTTGATGTCTTGGGAAAGGGCCTATTCAGCTTTGACTTTGAAGCCATTGCTAAAGGCGAAGAAAACCACTACCTTAGCCTTTATAATGAAATCATGAAAGCAATGATGCATCCCATCTATGCCATCTTTCCGTTCTTGGAAGCTTTGGTTCCTTGGCGTCGAGCCAGCCATCAAAAGGCTCAAGAGTTCAGAGATTTCCTAAGGGGCATCATCCGTAATCGCAAGGCTGAACTCACCGAGGATCACGACGATCTCCTTTCTCTGATGACGAAAGCGTCAATGGATGACAAAGAGGAAGGTCTCAACGAAGAAGAAGTCATCAACGATCTCTCCATTTTCTTCCTTGCCGGCCATGACACAACTGCCAACACTCTCACCACCACCTTCTACTATCTCGCCAAGCACCCCGAAATCCAAGAGAAGGTCAGGCAGGAAGTCAATGCTGTTCTCAATGGCGAAAAACGAATCCCCACTGCCGAGGAGCTCAAGCAGCTGCATTACATTGACTGCATCATCAAGGAAAGCATGCGCATAGTCACAACCGTCCCTCAACTCCGCCGCTACTGTAAAGATGGGTATACATTGACCAATGGCTTCGCTGTGCCCAAGGACACGTTTGTCACCCTGCAAATGTGGAATGTCCACCACGATAACAAGGTTTACCCTGACCCCTATTCCTTCAACCCTGATCGCTTTAAGGAAGCTCATGGGCCCGAAAAAAACCAGTGGATGGCGTTTGGTTTTGGATCTCGCATGTGTAAGTTTAAAATCAATATAATATCTAATATAAATTTAGGTATCGGCAAGAACTTTTCATTGATGGAGCAGAAAGTCGCCTTAGCATGTCTCCTGCAGACTTTCACATGCTTACCTGGACCAAACATCGTCAACCTCAGCTCACCCAAGTTATCCAATGGGCTCGTCCACCCCATCAATGTCGACATCATCTTCGAACTCATAGCTTAAATCGCTACGCTTGCAACCCCGAAAGCTTTTGGTTCGAAATCCCGAATCTGATAGCAGTTCACTGAAAAGTATGCAAGCTCAAACAATTAATAATCCTTTATTCCAAGCAATAAACCCCAGCTGGCAAGTTCCAAGTGAAAGATCATACTTTTAAATCAAATCCATCACATCTTAATCTCTAAATAAATAGGTGAAATCCAATTACTCCCAAGGCTTCAGTTATATCATATTTCAAATTATAATAATGTAAAAAGTAAATCAATTTAAAAATATAATCCTTTGTCACAACCATGGAGTTCCTTGCACTTTATTCATTCCAAAGATCCGAATATTGTAAATACTACAAGGACCTAGAAACCTTATAAGGACATTTGAATTCCTTGCTACCAATTGATCCTGCTGTGATATCCAGGTAAATATCCGAATTCCACCATTAAAAGCAAACCTGCCAACTCATTGAAATTTTCCCTCTGAATCCATTTAAATTTATCTTTGAATTTGAATCATGGGGCTTAAAATTTTGTTGCTTTGATCTAATACCCAGAGCTATTACAAGGTGGGTGAAAAAATCATGATTGGATCCCATTGTAAATTTGCTGACCCCTTATGGGATTTAAAAAGTTGGTATTGGTAGGGCAAAGCTAATCTCAAGGAATTATAATAGCTGCGGTAAAAGGTGTATCTCCAATTGCTAAATTTAAGCATGCTGTCAACTCAAAGAATCAACCTACAGTGTAATACTCTCATACTTACATCCTATAAATGACATATATCCTAGGCAGCCAGGCCCACGGTTCACTAAAAAATTTCACATAACAGTCAATCCATATCACCATTTTTGGCCAAATTCTTTAGCACAACTTTTGCCAATGTTGTGAGTAAACAAAGAAAAGGTGAGATTGGAATAGAAATATGATAATTTTATTACACATCATTGATATCATATATCAAGAGTGTCACTTATAATGCCATCTTGATTGATATTATCCACTGTCAGAATACCATCCAGAGAGGCTGGCCCTTCAGCTATAGGAATAGAATGAGTCATCAGGCTGGTGAGTAGAGCTCACAAGAGTATGTGTGATAACTTGAACACAAAGAACAATGAGTGTTATAACCAGGAACCCAGGCAAACTGCATGGATCATTGAATCCACTGCCCTAGTGAGAGTGATGTACAAGATTACCAACAGTTGGTTGAAGAAGCTGTCTGCTGGGATTTTTTAGGTGAAAAGATGGCTTGGCTTTGGTGTGGAAAGAAATTATGGGACCTGATATAATGTAGATACGGTATTTATTTATAAACTACTTAGGCTGAAAGTATATAAGTTTTTTCTCTGTTGATCCTAGGGATTTTCTAGTTTGGGCCAGGAAATCAGATAGCAATGTTGTAACTGAGATTGACTTCCTGTCTGCTAACATATCTTATAATACACAGGGGCACACATATGTAATGGTAGAGTTGCCGCACAATTCCAAAGTGTTCACAAAATGAGGTATAAAATACCAAATGCTCAAAGAGTTGAGAATGAGTAAAAATCATAAAGTTGAAATGTGCAGGAAAAAATCTCCAAGCAAAGGCATGGGTAAAATGAAGCCTAATAAAACTAAAACAGATAACAAGATAACAAGAAAATAAGAGATTGAGAAATTGTCACTGGATTTTGAAAGTAGAGAATCTCACAAATAGGTTCAACAATTTTCTCAGTTTTGAGATCAGGGGCGCCAAAGAACAGCGCATAGACTGCAAAATTGACGCTACAGCCTGCAAAATATCTTGCAGCATGTATGCAAAAAGAAGCTCCATATCTCGTAAAGTCTAACAGGCTTAAACCTGTAAAAATAGTTTTAACTTATGGTGTTTATTGAACTACTGCAGTAGTTCTGGTAAGTTTTCAAGTGATATTGGGTTTGGGAATAATGCTGACAAGGTAGGGTCAATTTTTGTCACCAGGCCTCCAGAATTGACCAAAAACTGAGTGGCATCATAAATTGTTTTTGGGGCCAAAAAGTACCAAATTACTTGTTTTTGAATTTTTGGCAACTTTTTGGGCACAATTGAGGATCCTGACCAAACTTTGGCCTAAGTTGCTACAACCCACTTGTTGTTGATGGTCTGATTTAAATCAGCCAGGTTCTTGATGGGTTTCTTTTGCACTGGCTGTTGCTGCTTATTTATCTGAGGGTGAGTAATTCCAGCTATTATGGCACTATCTGTGACAGCATAAAGTTGCCACATGACATATCTAACAACATTGGGCATTCCACCACCAATGTCAAGATACAATAAATAACATGTAATTAGGTGTGTAATCAATTTTCAAGTGCTGATTCCTTGATTAGATATTTCTCTCTTGAATCATACTTGGATCCCTGCCAGGATTTCACTTTTCACTGCTAATATGAATTAGTATAGGTAACTTATTTTATTTACCTTTTTAAAGCCTAAAAATGACTTAACAAATTTTTTTTCAGTTTGGGTAATTAATACCCAAACACTCTTCTAGTGCAGATTTGAAATCAAGACCTAATTTTTAAGAGCTACTTTATTTTGTCCAAACTTACCTGCTTATTATTTTCACTTGTTTTCAATCTTCATGCTATTCTTAGGCTTTGGCCTAGTTTTTCCTTGTGCTTTACATTACAGCTTCTATTTTTGCTCTCCCTCAATCCCCCTTTACCTCTCAAAAATTTCTATTTGTTTTATTAGGCATTGTGCTATATTTTTTGTTAGCACACTGCTTACACATATCTTAAAACATGGGCTATCAACAGGCCTCCAATTAATCACTGTCATGACACCTGGTTTGATTGCTGCAGGCACAAGCCTTATCATTAACCTCTTTAGGTTAATCTTCTCTCCCCAAATTCCTTCTCATTTCCAATGAAGAGCAATAAATATATTTTGCTCTTTCTTCTTGAAATCAAGTTGATAAGTTTGACTTGCACCTCAAAAGGTACTTTTTAGGTTTGGAGTTTGTATTATTGTTAGTTAGTTTTACTTTTGATAAGGAGCACCTTTTGGGGAAGCTTTGAATATAAAATTAGAAATAGAGAAAGTATATTTTATTGGATAATACTTTAGACTTATATAGCTTTAGCTGTGGCGGGGATTTTAGTTGGATCAAACCCAGGGGCTGGTCATGTGCTGGATGGGTTTGAGTCGCTGGATACCTGGACAGTCATGTGATATTGGTTTGTTGCCATTTCTGATATGTCAAATGGTATATTTGAAAGGCATCAAATTGGGTGATGACAAGATGTTAAGTGGGTTGGAAATAGCCGGAATACTTGTACATCCAGACCCTCAACACACCCCTCCCTTAAGGGGTTACCCGGGTACATCAGGAGGGGGCTTTGTCTTGATGGCTGCCACCTGATGTTCCTGGAGTTTTTTACTAGTGGGCACCAACTGGGTCCAGTGTTCTCCTTTGCTAGGGTGGAGGCAAGATCTGTGATACTTTTTGGTGATGGGCTCTTTGGCACCCTGGAACTTAACCAGGTAGATGTTCCTTTCTGGTCAATATCTGATGATTCTTCCTGGTCCTCTGTGTACTGAGTCTAGCTTCTTTCTGTTCCCAGCTAGGACCCAGACGGGGGAGTTGATGGGGAGTGGGTCCTCTGTTGAGGTTACCTTTTGGGTTTTGAGTCTCTTTGTTTCTGCCAGTTTGGCTTTGAGGTGTATGTGTTATAGAGCTGGTTTCTGTTCTACTGTGGGAGGTTTCTCCGGGGGGATCTTCACATACAATTGATTGTTGTGGGTGACTATTTCTGGCTTGTACCTGTATGTTAGTTCAAACGGTGAGTAGCCTGTCCCTTGATTGGTACGGACCTGGGATACTAGTAATGCATGTTTCACATAGAGTGGCCATGTGTCTTTGGCTTTGCCATCCATTATTTTCTCCAGGGTTCTGATAAGGCTGACACTCAGGTGTTCAACTCTGCTGTTGGCCTGTGGCCTGTAGGGTGAGGTTGTGGAGTGTTTTATGTTCTTTGTTTTTAGATTGTCATTTACTATGTGGCCTGTTAGCTCTTTTGCTCCATCTGTTATGATGTAGTCTGGAGTGCCATAGTCCGCTATAATTGCTTTATTGATGAATCAATTTATTGTTTCTGCCTTGTGATTTTTTGTTGCCCAGCAGATGGGCCAACATGTGGCAAAGTTGATGGCTACAATTATGAAACATTGATTAGTTTTGGTTTCCGGGAAGAGTCCCACTACGTCCAGTCCCCAAACCTTAAATGGTTCAGGGTTAGGTACCGGGTTGACTGTTGACTGTTGGCTGTGGCACCTTGGTGCTGGTGTATTTTTCACACACTGTGCACTTCTTTAGAACATCAATTATGTATTGCTTCAGGTTGGGCCACCATACTATCTATTTTAATGTGAGATATAGGTTGTTAGCCTTTGTGTGTCCTAGCAAACGGTGATGCTTAGTATAGTGTTGACTCTTTGTGCAAGTGGAATGTATGGAATGTGTTTATCCTTGATGATTTGGTATACTGTGCCATTTGATACGTGGAAATTTTTTTCATTCCTTACTAGCGTATCATGGGTTAGTTGGTGTGTGGAGGGATCCTTTCCTTTTGTCTTGTACTCAGTATTGTATAGGTTGGGCCAGTCAGGGTCCAGGTGGTCAGGGTGATCCTCTTTTGGCTAGCATAGCCTAGAGAGGACATTGGCCGTGACCAGCTCTGCCCCCTTTTTGTATTGGATGTCCAGGTTAAGCTGCTCCAGCAAGGACATCCATTTGGCTTGGCGCTGCGTGAGTGTGTTCTGAGTTTTGAAATAGATTAAGGATTTGTGGTCAGTTAGCTCTTGGACGTTTAAGTGTCCTTTGAGATAACATCTCCATTTCTTTCATGTGTGATATATTGCTAGCAATTCTTTGTCGTGTATTGGATACCTTTGCTCAGTGTTTGTTAGTTTTCTGCTTTTGTAACATACTGGCAGGAAATCTTGCTGCCCTGGCTGGCGGATGCGTAGGACTGCACCAATGGCAGTGTCACTAGCGTCTGACTCAAGCTCAAAGCACCTGTCATTATTAGGGTATTGCAAGATTGGTGCTTCAATCAAATCTTGTTTTAATAGCTGGAAATTCTTGTCGCATTCTGGAGTCCATATGAATTTCTTTTTGGCATTACCTTTGGTTAGGTCATTGATTGGTGTGGTGAGCTTTCCGCAGTCTTTGATGTATTTCCTTAGGTAAGCTACCATACCAAGAAAGCATCTTACTTGTTTCACGGAGGTGAGGTGTTGCATGCTATTTATGGCTTTTATTTTATCTGGGTCTGCTTTGATGCCACTGTCAGAGACAATGTGGCCCAAGAACAGAAGTTCTTTTTCCATAAATTAGCCCTTAATTTGGTTTTGCATAAAGTTTGTGCTTTGCGAGTCAATTGAGTGTCTTACAGACATGCGCAAGGTGTTCCTCTTTTGTTTTTGAAAATATGATGATGTCATCAAGGTAACATAATGTGTTCAAGAGTCTTTTTAGCGCCTGGTTCATCATGGTGACAAATGTTGCTGGGGCGTTTTTCATCCCAAAATTCATTATTTTACATTCAAATGACCCAAATTGCGTGCAGAACGCGGTCTTTGGTATGTCTTTCTCTTTAACTTCAACTTGGTTATAACCAGATGTGAGGTCAATTTTTGAAAAAAATTTGCTCCAGGGAGCCTTGCAAATAGGTCTTCTATGAGGGGAAGAGGGTATTTATTGTTTACTATACTTGCGTTTTGTGCTCTGTAGTCAGTAACTAAGCATAGAGATCCTTATTTCTTTTTTACAAAGAAAACTGCTGCCCCCCACAGGGATTCAGACGGACAAATGAATCCTTTGGCTAGATTGTCCTCAATGTGGGCTTTAAGTGTTTGGGTCTCCATGGGGGAGAGTCTGTAGAGGGGTACAGGTTTGGTCATGGCTTTGCATAAGTTGATGCCATGTTTGACCTCTTGTTTGGGGGGGGGGGTAACTCTGTGAGTTCTTCCCTGAATACATGAGCGTATTCATTTAGGAGTGCCGCAAGTTCTGGGCATTGGATCTTTTGTGTTTGTATATTATTGAATTTGGAGTACCTCATTATGTGGAGGGTACTGTCTTTGGTTAGATGTTCAGAGTTGTCTTGATTTATGACTTAAAAAATTACTATGTTTCTTAGAATGAGGTTGTTGGGTTCTTTGAGAATGTTGAAATTGACTCTGTTACGTTTGATGGTCATGGTTTTTGTTTTCCAACATACGCTGGGGTTCACTCAGGTGAACCAGTTCATGCCTGTTACAATGTTGTAGTTTATGTTGTTCATGAAAAGTCCTTTGATGGACGTTTGTATGCCTTGGAGGTCGATTCTGAAGGGCATTGTTTTGCCTTTGAGTAGAACCTTTGATTTGTCTGCCATTCTGGCGTATTTGAAGTTGGATTTGACAACTGGTATTTTGTACTTGGTTACAAAAGGTTTGCTAACCATAGTGTGTTGTGCACCAGATTCAAATAAAATTTCATGTGTATGTTATTTGTAAGTGCATGGATAGACAAGAAGTTGTGAATAATCTTTAATTTTTACGTTCATAAAAATGGAGGGTTGTGGGACACGTGGGATGCAAGCAGCAAAGTTTGTGCTTTGGTACAGTTTCTTGTCAAGTTGGGGGAGACAGGGGCACTTAAGCCTGTTCCCCCTCCTCTTTTCCTTGTTCCTCTGTTTGAGACCTTCAAGGTCAGAGAATGTGGGGTCAGATTCATAGCGGGTTGCAACTTCGGAGTTGTTAACTTTGGTGGTATCTTCTTTCTTGGGATAGGAGCAGTTTGTGCTTTGGCTATGATTGCCATTGTTACAATTGGAGTTGCCGTTGCTATGACTGGTATTTTGGCGTTTATTGCCATTGGAGTTTTCTCTACCATTGCTGTTTGAGAAGCAATTGCCGTTGTGTGCAGCACATTCCATGTTGGCGCGTTTTTCAGCGCGCTTGGCTTCTGCAATGAGCGCGGGCATGGAGGTGTTGGCCTCTGGACAGATGAGGGCAGCAACAGAGGGTTTCATTCTGTTGATGAATGATGCTCTGGTGTATAAGTTGTCAGCTTGTGCTGGGTTTTGGATCTTACGGTGTATTTCCTCAAATTCATTGGTGTAAGCTGTGATAGTGGTCCTCTAAGGAAGATCACTGAGCTGTATTGAAATGTCTTGGAGGGATTCAGTGACGCGGAAATTGTGTGTGATGTCCGCTTTGAACTCTTCCCAGTTGTCAAGCTGGTCATCAGTTTGTGAGCCAACCCAGGTGGCAAACCAGTTAGCTGCGGCCTCATATAGGCACTTGCTGGCTTCTTGGACCCATTTTTTGTGGGGGATGCAGCTGGCGCGGAGTTTTGAGGCTGAGTAGTCTAGCCAGTTGATGATGTTTTCTTTGTTTTTACCAAATAACTTGTCAATATCAATGTATTTGGTGTTGGTAACTTTGCCTGCAATAGGCAGTTGTGTGTTTGCCTGTGGTTGTAGAGAGCAACTGTATTGAATTATCTTGGTGTGCGCTTTGGGCATGACCAGACCTTTGAATACGGTGCATCCACTATAAATATCTTCATCAATGTTGTGGGCGCGGAAGTACGTCTTCCAGGTATCCTGGGATGTGGCCTGGTTGAGTACATGGGCAAAGGTGGGCGGGTTCTGTTCAGTCATTTTTTCTTTCATTGGTGTGGTCAAAAACCGTAGTGCTACCAGTGATAAGGAGCGCCTTTTGGGGAAGCTTCAAATATAGAATTAGGAAGAGAAGAAGTATATTTTATTGTATAATACTTTAGACTTATATAGATTTAGCTGTGGCGGGGATTTTAGTTGGATCAAACCCAGGGGCTGGTCATGTGCTGTATGGGTTCAAGTCGCTGGATACCTGTACAGTCATGTGATATTGGTTTGTTGCCATTTCCAGTATGTCAAATGGTATATTGGAAAGGCACCAAATTGGGCAATGACTGGATGTTAGGTGTGATGGCAATAGCCGGAATACTCGTACATCCAGACCCTTGATACTTTTATCAATTTGCATGCTTCTTTTTAGTTGGCATATTTCCATTTGACTTTCTTTTCCACTACTTGAGTCGTTTTATAATAGTACTCAAGCCTGAGTTCTTGATATTTTTAATCCCTCTTTTGGTAAATATCAATACTCTTATCTTGAAACCAGTTTTTGGATCAGATTTTTTATAGTTAAGGTTGGTCTATATTTCTTATTCTTAAGATCAATAAATTATCTTAGCCCTCACTTTACTCCTTACTTATTATTAGGGGCTCTAATTCAGTTACTTTTGTAGCCCTTGCCTACAATTTTAAACTTGAAAAATATAAATATCTTAGGCCTTAAGGCTCTAGCTTTAATCATCTTCCCAGAAGCTTATGACCTTACAATCCTGCCATCATACCACCCCTGGGCGGGTTAGTGACATCCTCTTTTGGTGTATTAACTACCACTTTCCAAATAAAGCTACATATTATTCTTATTCTCTATCCCTTTCTTTGAAATTTTTGTCTTACCCAATTCCAAATAATGAGCTATAATTAGTTCAGTTGAAACACCCTCTTGATTTTCACTTTCAAATCAGAATATCTATTCTAAAATAAATTAATTTGAAGCAATGTTCCCAACCAATAGCTTTCTGATGAAAGTCATGTTAAAGCTATATAAAAGTCCTACAGGTTCAGTCATCTATGCTTTATAACAGTCTGTTCTGAAGTGTTGTAGATGAAGAACAGGCTGTTGGGCCCAGATGGGGCTCTGACAGATGAGATAAAGTTTTCTAATCTTTTTAGTTTTTGGTGTGTAAAGATTGACAATAGGTAATTAAATTAGCTTAACATTTTATATATAAATATGAGAAAGTGTATACATCTGACGTGATTTTATAATAAAGCACTATGAAGACTGTCACAAGGCAACTTCATAAGCGTTTATTGGGTATAATGAGATATGGTGACATCTAAGCTATTGGGATTTGTTGCATCCCCATTTTTATGTCCCCGTAAGCCAATATCATGGGTAAGATTTATATTATTATACTCCCAAATCATTTGGATAAGAGCTTTAGAGCCCTTAACACCAGTATTTTCCTTTTTTAATAAGAGGTCTAGCAATTTCCTACCCCTTACTAATGAGATTTTTGATTTTAAACTCACAATTTTATGATGTTTTGGGTGATTAATACTGCTAACTATGTGAGCCTTGCAACAAAACTCTAACTTTCATAAACCTTTCTTTAAATTTTCCTTTCACCTCTAGCTTTTGGCAATAAGCCATACTTCATCAATGGCTAAAAACTATTTAGAAAATTTTGCTGAGTTTAATTTTAATTTTGAAGAGTTAGTAGAAGTTTAAACCATTGATTTACCTACTTTGGAGCCTGTTTTTATGCTGTAGTAAATAAATTACCAACAACATGGATCAAACTGGGGCTGTCACTGATCAATATTCCTTGCTTCAAAGTACTTCTGGTTCAGATCTACTATTATATTTAAAATCAAACAAAGAAAATCCACACTATTTGGACCAATCATATGCCTTTAATCAAGAAGATGACGTTGTTAAAATTAAGAAATAATACAGAAATCATCTCTTGACTCATAAGCAACATTTAGACCACTTGGAAGCTGTTTCTTGCTTGGCTAGGTCTCAAAGACCCCAGTATTTTAGAGGCTTCTCTTTTTGGGTTGGACTTTGTAACCCCTTTTCTAAACCTTGAATCACATATTCTCAGAATAATGTTTATTTAAGGTATTCCTTTCCTTACCCCCAAATATTGTGGGAATTCTTAATAGACACAGAAGATCAAACAACCTCTCCATAATGATTACTTGGCAGCAAATTACATAAGACATCAATTTATGGTTCAGTAATTAAAAATGAATATGTTAATTCATCCAGAAAGTGTAATTCACTTAATGATAGCCACTCATATCTTGTGGTTGGCTAATACAATTGCAAAAAAACACTCCAAAACAATTAAAATCAGATGCTCTAGCCAATCAAATTGACCAGAAATGAAATCCAAATATGTAAAACATAGCAAAAACACCTGGGTATCTTTGGATACCCAATCAGAATTGATAGAACCAAAATTGAATATGGTTTCAAGTGCAGAATTATCCAGGAGAAAAACACAAGCTGTGATTGGTTGAAAGTCACCTGGCGCATTTTGTCAAATAAATATACTGAATGATATTTAATTATTGTGTTTTTTATGCATTGTATATAGATAAGTTTAGAGAATTATTTGGATAAAGATTCCTCAAAACTTGGTATCTATATGAAATGAATAATAAAATATTGGCTTGATAGTTAGGCCAAACTAACTTACAAGATAAAGGCAAGATTGGCTGAATCAATCTTGGGAACTAAGTTTCTTGCAAACAATTTAATTAGCCCTAAGGTTGATTATATTATACCTGAAGATATGATTAACAAGGATTTAATCATAGAGACAAAATGAACTTGACTATGTCAAGTAAAGTCTTGGTGTCTTGATAACAAATTAATTAACTGTTAAGATTAATTAATATAATTGACATGAGATTAATTAACAGAAAACAACCAAATGCGGTCAATGATGTCCTGGTATTTAGGTTTGATCAGCTAGTTCCCAGCTGTAACAATGACAGCTTGGATCAGGGTTGGGTTAACTCCACATGGTTTTGGTGCCGGGAGCTAGGAATAATCAAAGACAAAACAATACATTGCAACCTAAGGAGTCATGTGATTCCTGAATGTATTAGTCACATTCTCATAGATTGAGAGGATGAAGTTCTTTTGAGTAAAATATCTTAGTTGGATGATGCTTTTACAGAATAGGCCACATGATTGGAATCCAGGGGTGATTCCTTAACCAGAGGGGTTTTCAGCCAACTATACCCTACCTGGTATATAAGTGAAAACATATTGATGAGGAGCAACTTGTGGGGAAGCTTTGAATATGGAATTCAATAAGAAAAGAAGTATCTTTTATTTGATAATACTTTAGACTTATATAGCATGTGATGTGGTGGGAATTTAAGACAGATCAAAGATAAAGAGGTCATGTGTGGGATGGGTTCAAGCCGTTGGATACTTGAACAGTCATGTGATATTGGCTTGTTGCCATTTCTGGCATGTCAAACTGCATATTGAAAAGGCACCAAATTGGGCAATGAATGGATGTTAAGTGGGTTGGCAGTAGCCAGAACACCCGTACATCCAGTTCCTTGACAATATAAACATTAATATATATATACCTTCACAATTATTATTTGAAAAAGCCAATTTTGGGAACTTAGGGTAGAAACTGCTGCTTCCAATAAAGAGGTTCCCAAAAGGTCCTTGGAGGATGCCTGGGAGGACCTTGAGGTAGCAAAAACATTCCCAAAGGAGTCATTGGTTGAAGTCAAATCAAGTCTTCTTTTGAGGAACTCTATTTGAAATAATTTGCTAAAGAAGGAACAGTCTCTCAAGGAAGTTGTGTTATGCTTGGGATTTGCTGAACCTATTGTTAGGGTTTGATGAGATCTTTTATTAAATGAAGGGTGAAGCTAATAGAGAAATTGAATGTCTCAAACTTCACAAAGAAAAGAGTGTGGAAATAATGACAAGATGGAGGGAGGATAACAAGGTGTCAAAACAGAAGATTGCCTCTCTTGAGACAAAGCTTGCCAAAGCTTTATTGCAAGAGGGGTCCATCAATAAGAGTCTAAACATTTCAGAGCTGAAAGCTGGATTATTGATTAAAGCAAGGCTAACAAGAATTCCAGCCTTAAGACCATCCTCAAGTAACTCAGGCTTATCCAGGCAGGAAAGGACAAGAAAATTAAACAAGAAAGAAGTTGATAAAAAGATTTGAATAAACCAGATTTATTTGAGGATCCAAGAAGGAGAATGTTGGAATATGGGAGTAGAGAGAGGATAAGAGAATATATACACTTTGTGTTTAAAGTTTGAGAGGAAGCAGGGGTAATCAAGAGGAAATTGTGTCAGAAGGCAAGTATTGTATTTTTAAATGGTGTGGATTATAGCTTGGTTCAAATCCTCTTGTTCAGGCTTTCAGAAATGTGTTTAAGCATTGAGATTGGTTCATTAGATTGTGAGATACAAAACAAACAAGTGGAGAAATTCATGCATATGAAAAACAGGCTTTTGTAAGAGAGGGGGGTTAGAATAACAAAGTCTGGCTCCCATCCTGGTGGGACCAACCACCAGGATGCCATCCAGTGCAGGACTAGAATGGCCACTCAAAGAAGCCTCCCAAAAGAGATCAGCCAAGAAAAGGGAGTAAAATAGGCTCTAAGGCCATAACCAAAGCATCAGTAAGTAACCACAGAGAACAATCCCGGGTGGAAGGGATATATGGATCCACAGTGGAAACTTGGTGCAGGGAGGGGAGGGAGTGACTTGAGACTGTTGTAATTTTGATGTTGTACAAGTCCAAGAAAGGGGGTTCATCAGTCCCTGATTCTGGACAGGATAAAAGGTCCTCAGGATAAGGACCTGACCAAGACAACTGGACAAGTGTAGTAAGGATGGTGGGAACCCGGGTAAAATGACAGAAGGCATTGGAGAGCAGACCAGGGTTGAGAATAAGATTTTGGGCAACCAATAAAAGTCTATTCCAAATACCTGGGGTTATAGTCCAGAACAAAAGGAAGATGGGTACCATAGTCACCATGAATACCTTATACAAAGAAGACAACATTGTTGCAGACAAGGTTTTATCCAAAACTTCCAGGCAGATAGTCTACAAGTGTTAGGGCAATTCCAAGGGTTTGAACCAAGTTCAGATCCTCTTAGATCAAATCTCAACAAAAAAAAACACAGGCAGGCGGACCAGAGGAAAGCAGGAGGAGGGACAACAGCAGGAGTCAGGATAATAACCTTTGTTTATTTAATAAAACTTCAAAAGTATAAATAAATTTGCAAAATCAGGGGTTTTATTTGGTAATTGGAATTGGTAAGCAAGGGACCTGACGGCCCTTGCTTCCATTATATTCATGAGAGGGGTGATAGTGCCAGGAGTTTAAAGGAGGGGGTTTTGGGAAGCAATCAAAAGGGGAGCCAGTTAAAAGTAACAGCCTAATCTTCCCATGGTCTGGGCCCAAGAAAATAGAAGCAGCAGACCCGGGTGTAAGGAACAGTCACCCAGTTGGCTAGGTGCATTCTGAGGACTCAGGGTCACATTACCCCTACTGCCTGCCTTTGATGTCACCACTGGGATGCTCCCAAAACCAATTTCTTTAGACCGAGGAACTCCTGGGCCGGAGGAATTGCTTGACCAGGATTCCGCTGATTGTGGAATTTTATCCCCAATTTTCCCAGGCTACAGGTTAGCCAAGCCCTGTACAATGTGGCCCATGCTTTCTCGTTATCCTATCAACTGTTTCAAGACAGTACAACACCAAGAGAGCAAACAATCCAGCTGGATCAAAGTCTTCTCCGCAATTGGAGGGAACTCCAGAGAAGGAGAAGGGGTTTCAGCCGTGAAGTCCAGTACAAAACGCTTGACACAATGTTGGCCAGGTCCTCCAGGTTTTGAAGAGGCTTGCCTGCACGCGTGCTGCCTTTTTTGATGGTCTGGGAAATATATCCCTGTGCAGAGCTAATGGCGGGCCTTGGAACTTTACTGTTTTTACATGAATTAGGGGACTTGGAATAGTATAATTGAATCAAGGTTGTTATAAAAGCTACTTTAAAAAGGCTTCAAACTCATTTCAACAGTTTAAACACGCCAATTAAGCCCAGAACAAAAAGCAGCTTCAGGTCAGGAGGATCCTGAAAAAACAAAAACAAGTATGATAAGTAAGATTGGATGGTCCTGGATCTGTTACACAAGCCAATCATATAAAGCTAAGGCTAAATTAAAATTTACAATCAAGGATAAAAGCACCAAAGCAACAACTGCAGACCAATCAGATAAGAAAGATTATAGTTTTGAATATGTAACCAAGGCCAAAGACACCAAGGCAATAGCTGTTAACCAATCAGGAAAATATAGTGACTACCTTGATCATGGAATACAGAGCACCTGTTTAAACAACAAATCAGACATCACAATCAGTCATAAAATTAACCACTTTCAGGTCAAACTTCTTCATACAGCCAATAAAGATAAGAACAGGGTTCCTGAAGGATGTAAAAACATAACCAAGCCTAGAAATGACCAAACAAAACCCAGAATTCAACCTATCACTATTAAAAACATACATGGAGATCAAGCCCATGAATGAATCACATGGGTAAAATTCCAAGCCTTAGTTATCACTCTTGCAGACTTCAGGTTAATGCAGGCCCGCAAGCAACTCTTGCCTTCATCCCTCTAAACACTCCAAGGTGTGGTAAGTGCTAAGTTCACCCCTAATTTCCAGCTTAGTATTTAAGCTTCTTATGTTGTGTTAAGCAATTTTTTCAACAACTTACATATCTCTTTATCTCATCTTTAAAAAAGAATTGTATATTTTCAACTGTTTAGTAGAATAATTTTTTGACCTAAGCTATGAGCAAGCCTCTTCATTTTTGGTGGGTACTCTTTCTGCTTGTTTGTAACTTCACATGAGTAATTGCAGAAGGAATGCCTAAACCTTCTCCCATTCTCACTAAACCTTTCAAAGAACAGTATGGTACATACTTGGTCCTTGGTATCTATATTTCTTGTATGTTAAAAAGACTTATATCTCTCTCATTTTACATCATAATTCTCCTTGGTATGTGGTTGGATATATTAGCCTTTATTATATACTCCAACAGTTCTCCTCCTTGTTAAGAAGATTTAGACTTTGGGGACAAGCTATCAATATAATGATGGTGTGACTTCTAGTCTGGTATCTTTGGTGAAGTTTAATCTTGAGGCTTTCTTACAATCAATAGGAGGAAAGCTCCCCAATTAGTGGATCCCTGGCAGTTCAAGAGAAAATGATGAGTTTGATGATAAAATTTTAATGGTGAAACTTTACATCTTGGATTGCTTAAATTCTGCTTCAACTGTTTTTTGAGTCTTATTGTGCAGAAATATAAGCAATGTTATCCCATATGTTTACATTGATAAATCATAGAATCAGTTATATTCTATATATGATTTGTAAAAAAATCATTAAGTCTTAACCATGAAATTGCACAAGTCTCCTTTCTGAAGTCCCTTGCATATAAATGATTACTATGGTTTATTTTATTTCAGCTTTATGTGAGTTCAGTTTCATTTGGTGCTAGAACTAATGCTAGTGATGATCCTATTTGTCCTTTACAGAATAGTTGGCACAAAATCATCCCTGGTCAATGGTGCACTACTTATATTCCTTTGGATCATTCACTAACAAAGGAGAAGCCCCAGTCATTTGCAACTACACCAGCAAAGCCTGCATAACATGTGTTTTATATGATGGCCTCCCTACTTCTTTTGAGCTACTTGGGGCTTATTTCAACTTTGATCAATTCAATTTTTTTAGGCCGTTACTGTCTTCTTAGAAAGCTTTTTCACATGAGAATGATCTCAGTACAAGTAGGGTCACTTTTAAATGACTTAAATCCTTCAGCAATAGTCCAGCAAGTTGGGGGTTTGTTCCCAGCAGCTGGGTTCCTGACAGCAATATCGGCTTCTTCTGATTTTTCTTTGATACCTGGCTCATTTATAAAACCCCTAGGAAAAGAGTGATATATACATCCTTTCTTATTAGGGTTGCCGTACAGGAATGATTGAGCCGCAAAACTTTGGTTTCTGACCAGTCTTTTTGTGGTATATAAAATTGTTTTGATGCTGCTTATTATTTGTTACTCTTTTCCTTTTCATCCAGATAACAGTGCTGTTTTTATTGGATATTTGAAATATTGCGGGGGTTGGGGGATTGACCTTGGGCGGGAAGCTGCTGGTAAGATGCTGAGAAATCGCTAACCTGCTGCACCGGGAGGAGGGTTGATGGTCTTTGTGTGCCCTTAAATGTTAGAATATGTGGCTTAGCATATTGGAAAGGGATCATGAGTCATTTTTGGAAAGATAATCTGAGTCCATGGGAGGTAAGATTAATTGAGTGAGAATGATGGATAGGGTTGAGGGGAGTGGGTTGAACTATAGAAGGATATTTTATGGTGAATAAGGAGGAAGCCGATAAGCGATTAACATTGTTTATTTGGGATAGCAGGGGAATTATCCTGAAAAAGCTCTCAAATATGATGATATTTAGATAGAGATGGCTTTAATTTAGGGCATAGCTTATACAGTCAATGATTGGCTTTATTTTATAAATGAAATTTATTTGCTGGATTGTAATTATGGGACTATGGATAAACATTGTATGGGGCATAGTGAAATTAGGGCTTTATAAACTTGAAGTGTAAAATTATATTACAAAAAGGCAAGTGTATATCCAGATTGAGGCTCCTGAAAAAAGCCTTTTCCTGGAAGTTTCCTTCGTTTTAAAAATCTTCTTAAGTCAGCTACAGTTCAGGGGGCAGGGTTAAATAATTTTAAAAGACACAATTTACCATAGACTTCCTTATCTCAGTTGAATATGGTATGGTTTTTGGATTAAATACAGAGCCTTGCTGGGTTGGTTTTGGTATTTGGTGCGTTCAATAGAAAGGGTTTTTTGTCTTCTTTTTCTTGGGTGAACATAAAATCAATTAGTTAATGGATTGGCTAGCAAACCTAAATATTGCACCATACTTCCGCTAACTATCAAGGTTACTTTTAACAAAAGCTTGCTCATTTTTAGAGAAGTAGACAATCAATATCCTTGCGAATGGCGACATTTGAAGTGGATTACATCCTCTTGAATTTGGGTGACAATATTACTATGATTGGACGTTAGGCTAAGCATTTCTGACTGCTGAGTGAACGCAGCTCGAGGCAGTTCGGGCTCCACGTTCGTTAATCAAATATAAACTCTATGCTAAACTCCTCTGCCTGAGTCAATGACTAAAATAAGGGGCTCGATCTTAAACATCGTGAGCTCATGTTTTAAATATAAACTTTGAGTATAAATTTTAAACAAAGCAACCGCAATGAATTCGAAAAGATCAGTTTAGGAGGCTCCACTTTATTTTGTTTCAAGTAAAGCTCACCCGAGTGCCTTTTTACCCAATCGGATCAATACCGAAAAGGTTTATCCAGCAGATTGCACTGCCCACCGAGTCGAGTTGATTGATGTGGAAATTCCTGTGCAGCGCTATCGAAAGGGGTGGCTTTTGCTAGCTTATGACTCTGAACACCCCAAAAAAGGTTCTTTTTAAAATAAATAAATATTAAAAGTTACCGTTTTGTCTGTGGAGCCCGGAGCCAAAGCTTTGCCGAAGCGTTTCTAGCTAAAATCAACCAAGTGAGACAACTGCGCATTCCCACGCATGTCAAATTGCGAGCATCTAGGATCCTAACACCGGATAATTGCTGACCTTTGATGTGCCGTAGCATTCACTACTTAAGCAGCAGTCATGGTACCTAGTTTCCCAATAAAAAATGACATTCGCTGTTTCTATTGTCACTCTTGCAATCCTTTTTATAAGTTACAAGGTATACCTTGCATTTTCGGTCTCCCAGGAGCTGAAACATGTACCAGCTATTTCCTTGAGCGCTACGCTGGCTTCCTTTTTCCAAGGAGAGGCGTTTGACAAGCGCTTCGAAAGGCTTGTCCGTCCTGTTCTCCAAAAGAATGGAATGGCGAGGCAGTGGAATCAGGGCCGATGGGAGCTTGTCATCAGCGATCCGCAGCAGGCTAAAGATATCTTGGCAAAGGCGGATAATTTTCCAAAGAGAATGCCAGGCAACACCAGCATCAAGGTCATGCTAGCAATAAAGTTCTTGGGGTTTCTGAATCTCGCCAGTGCAGACGGAGAGGAGTGGCGTCGCCATCGCCGGGTTGCTAACCCTGCCTTCAAGAAGACATGGTCCACTGCCATGTTTGGTGGCTGCACTGACAACTTGATTGACTTGATCAAGGCTGCAAACGGCTCACCGCTCCAAGTCCATGGCCTATTCCAGCGCCTGACCCTTGATGTCCTTGGCAAGGGGCTTTTTAGCTATGACTTTGAAGCCATTTCTAAGGGGGAAGAGAACCACTACCTTCGTCTCTATAACGACATCATGTCAGCAATGATGAACCCATTCTACGGAATTTTCCCATTCTTGGAAACTTTGGTGCCGTGGCGCCAAGCTGAACACAAGAAAACTCAAGAATTCCGTGATTTCATACGGGGAATCATCCGCGCACGCAAGGCTGAGCTTACCGATAGCCACGACGACCTGCTTTCTCTGATGACGAGAGCATCTGCAGGAGAGAAAGAAGCCAACCTCACCGAGGACGAAGTCATCAGTGACATCTGTCTATTCTTCCTTGCTGGCCATGACACAACTGCCACCACCCTCACTACAATCTTCTACTACCTCTGCATGCATCCTGAAATCCAAGTAAAGGCCAGACAAGAAGTCAATAACGTCCTAAAGGGAGAGAAGCGGATCCCCACTACCAATGAACTCAAGGAGCTACACTACATTGACCTAATCATCAAAGAGAGTATGCGCATCATCACAATTGTCCCACAGCTGCGTCGGTACTGTCGCGAGAAGCATACACTCTCCAACGGATTTACCATCCCTGAGGACACCTTTTTGAACCTTCAAATGTGGAATATCCATCACGACGAAAAGATGTATCCCGATCCAAACTCTTTCAACCCAGATCGGTTCCTAGATTCCCACGGCCCCGAGGCGAACCAATGGATGGCGTTTGGCAACGGTTCCCGGATGTGTAAGTCAAAAGCTTAATATTTTCTAATCCAAAATCAGGTATCGGCAAGAACTTCTCATTGATGGAGCAGCGAGTGACGATTGCGTGCCTCCTCCAGACCTTCGACTGCGTTCCAGGCCCCAACATTGCGGGACAAACCTCCCCCACGATATCATCCAACGGAGTGCTGTGTCCCGTCAACGTCGATGTCATCTTCAATCCTATAGTTGATGCCACCGCGCTTGAAACCCATCTAATTAAACATAAATTTTATTAACCCTTTAAAGTCTCAAGAAAAAATCCTATGTTAGCCTTATGCCATCGCAAGTGACCCTACCCTCTACCATCAAAAGACTGAGCATCGACCTTTACTTCTGTTGTAACTGAGCAAGTCTTAGTTAAAAGCTTGAAGAATTTGGGGGAACATAACAGTTCAGAGGGGATTGTTAAGAAAATTTGAATAGGGCAATTTTTATTGGGATAGAAGGAGAGTATTCATCCCACTGCTAATGACTACGCTTGCAATGCAATGTGGCATTGCACTATTGGGTAGAATGGGGTTCAACAGAGTTCCAGGTATTTTCCTTAAGAGATTTTATCAATACCCAAGAAAAATGGGTTGACCCATATATAAGAGTATGTGTGGGCCCTAGATAGAGCGGGTCGATAAGGGAATAACTGGAGACCAAGTTAGGGTGACCCTCGGAATAAGCTATGTATATCTTGACTGTCATGTTGGCTTTGCCTCCTGCGGATTGATGTGACGATGCTGCAGCGTGGGAAGGTCATGGATAGGCAGCATCTAAAGTTGGTTATAAAGAATCAGTCAAGGGGCAAGTACCCTGAGCCTTTTTTAAAAACAGATTAAAATGTAAAAAAAGTATAGCTTCTTCAAAAACCAAAGAGAAAGTTGTAAGGTTTGCTTATAATGGCGCAAGGTTGTAAACTAAAGCGTTCAAAGCATTCAGGTTAAGATTCAAAAGGTACAAAACGGTAGGAACTATCATGGCCATAGTTTTCCCGGGTGTGGCTTGGCCAAAGCACTGCCACCTGGTGAAACCCGGCCCGAAGCCCCACCTGCTTGTGGCAATTGTAGATTTAAATCTAACAATTGATCACAAGTGGGTGGTGGCATGGGAAATTGGGCCTGAGTGGGGCGCAGATGCCCCACACCCAATTTTCCTTTCTCTGACCTGTTGGTCAATAATCCTGACCTCAAAGTAAGTCAGGTAAAAGCTTACAGAACCACCATTGGTGGTATCTGTAAGCTGTCTAAATATTACATACAAGGAGGCCACCTCATCAAGATGCACCCAAAGGCTTTAAGTAACAATTGTCCCCACCAAACTACCTTAGTAGTAATAAAGAGCGCCTTTTTGGGAAGCTTCAAATATGGAATTAAGAAAGAAGAGAAGTATATTTTATTGGATAATATTCTAGACTTATATAGACTTGACTGTGGCAGGGATTTAGTTGGATTGAACCTAGGGGTTGATCATGTGCGAGATGGGTTCAAGCCACTGGATACTTGGACAGTCATATGATATTGCTTGGTTTCCATTCTCGGTATGCCAAATGGTATATTGGAAGGGCACCAAATTGGGCAATGGCTGGATGTTAAGTAAGTTGGCGGTAGCCAGAATGCCTGTACATCCAGACCCTTGACACCCCCTCTTAAGGGGTGTAAAACTCCAGAAAATGAGGGAGTATTTTAGCAAGGTAGGGTACCAAGTTGGCGACTTGGAACCCTGTGAGCGCCGTCACAATGGGGTAGACCGTCATCATCCATCTAAAGACCTTGGTGTGTACGTTAAATCTTCCAAAATTACTGGCAAAGTACATAAGCACGTAGAATACAAAGGTGTATATTGCTACGTGATGGGTGGAGCAGGGCGACACCAGCGTGGGCCAGGGGTACGTCTCGGAGGAGTTTAGCTGCGCAGGCTCCTTGTAGAAGTACTTGTCAGGCAGTTTATTGTAGGGCCCATGCTGGTGGGTGTATTGGTGGCCCCCAATCCCGAGGCAAGCTGTGAGTACAGCTGAGAAGATCAAGTGGTTCATCTTCTGGTCCTGGGAAAGGGCAGACAAAGCTTAGTATCTTAACTTTCTGTAGAGTAAAAGTTCTGGTTTTGATTTATGTGATACTATTGAGGGGTAATTTCACTCAATGATAGCACAAACTATCATCAAGTGAATTGGCTTTATTATATACTATCATCCTTAGTGGGGCATGAATAGTACAAAGCATTGGATAGGGAATCCCAAACACTTGGTGTTGTCTGGGATTCCCATTTGGGATTGGGATGGGAGTGGTTTGGCAGGCAATGAATTGTTGTCCTTGGCATTTCATAGAATTGGAGCATCTTCAGGCACATTTATGCATTTCAATTCAACTCTTGCAGTTGATGCATTAATTGTAGTGCTGGGCTGCTTGTCAACCCCCTCCAAATTTGGTAAATTCCAAATTTGGGCAGCAGTTCTCCCTCCATTTGGGTTTAGGGAAATTGCCTTTTTGGGTTTCCCCTTTTGGCAATTTCCACATTTGGCGGCCTGGATGGGGGACTGGCTAGCGGTGGTGGGTGGGCGGAGACTGGCTGGCGGCAGGCGCCTGGCGGCCGGCCGTGCGGCCCACAGACGGGGTATAAAACCCGTCCGAATTAAAAACGTTATTTTTAATTTGTGTTTTCTGGCCTCAGCTTCCCGTGGCAGTTTCCCCAATAAGGGGGAACTGCTGCCATTTTTTATTTTTTTTTAAAATTAATTGTACACAAAATATTATTCTGAGCCACAGTGTTGTCAGAAATATTCCTGACAAGGGGTTACTCTGGTGCATCAGGAGGGGGCTTTGTTTTCACGGCTGCTGCCTGATGCTCCTGGAGCTGTTTACTAGTTGGAACCAATCTGGTTGAGTGTTCTCCTTTACTGAGGCAGAGACAGGTTCTGTGATATTTCTTGACAATTGGGGTTTTGGCACCTTGGAACTTTACTAGATAGGTGTTGTGATCTGGTCTGTACTTGATGATTCTTCCTGGTCCCTGGTGTACCAAATCTAGTTTATTTCTGTTGCCAGCTAGAACCCAGATGGGGGAGTTGATAGGAAGTGGTTCCTCTGTAGAGGTTACCTTTTGTGTTTTGAGCCTTTTTATTTCTGCTATTTTAGCTTTGAGGCGGATAGTTGTAGATTTGATGCTTGTTCTACTGTGGGAGATTTCCCTGAGGGGATCTTTATGTATGGATGTTTGTTGTGGGTGATTATTTCTGGTTTGTACCCGGTAAGCTCAAACAGTGAATAGCCTGTTCCTTGATTGGTGTGGACTCAGGATAATATTAATGGATGTTTCACGTATAGTGGTCATGTGTCCTTGTCTTTGCCATCCATTATTTTCTCTAGGGTCCTGATAAGGCAGTTGTTGAGGCGTTCCACTCTACTGTTGGCCTGTGGCCTGTACGGGGTGGTTTTGGAGTGTTTAATGTTTTTGGATTTAAGTTGTCATTTACTGCGTGACCTGATAACTCTGTTGCTCCATCAGTTATGATGTAGTCTGGAGTGCCTTAATTGGCTATGATTGCTTTGTTAATGAAACAGTTGATGGTTTCTGCTTTATGGTTCTTTGTTGCCCAGCAGATGGGCCAGCCTGTGGCAATGTTGATAGCTACAATTAAGAAACGTTGGTTTGTCTTTGTTTCTGGGAAGGGGCCCACTACCTTTAACCCCCCAAACCTTGAATGGTTCAGGGTCAGGTACTGGGTTAACTGTTGGCTGAGGAGCCTTTGTACTGGTGTATTTCTCGCACACTGTTCATTTTTTCAGAACATCATCTATATCCTGTTTGAGGTTGGGCCACCATACTATCTCTTTTAGTGTGAGGTATAGGTTATTAGCCTTTGTATGTCCTAGTTTGCAGTGATGTCTTAGTATGGTATCAACTCTTTGTGCAAGTGGGATGTACGGGACATGTTTGTTGTTAATGATTTGGTATACCGTGCCATTTGATACATGGAAATACCTTTTGTTCCTTAATAATGTATTGTGGGTCATTTGATGTGTTGAGGGGTCTTTCCCTTTGGGTTTATACTCAGTGTTGTACAGGTTTGGCCAGTCAGGGTCCAGGTAGTCAGGGTGATCCTCTCTAGGCTGACATAGTCTAGAGAGAGCATCAGCCGTGACCAGCTCTGCCCCCTTTTTGTATTGGATGTCCAGGTTAAGCTGCTCCAGCAAGGACATCCATTTGGCTTGGCGCTGCGCGAGTGTGTTCTGAGTTTTGAAATAGATTAAGGATTTGTGGTCGGTTAGCTCTCGGACGTTTAAATGTCCTTCTAGATAAAATCTCCATTTCTTGCATGTGTGGTATATTGTTAGCAATTCCTTATTGTGTATTGGGTATCTCTGCTCAGTATTAGTTAGTTTTCTGCTTTTGTAACATACTGGTAGGAAGTCTTGCTGCCCTGGCTGGCGGATGCGCAGGACTGCACCAATGGCGTTGTCACTGACATCTCACTCAAGCTTGTAGCACCCATTGATATTAGGGTATTGCAAGATTGGTGCTTCAATCAGAGCTTGTTTTAATAGCTGGAAATTCTTGTCGCAATCTTGAGTCCATATGAATTTCTTTTTGGCATTACCTTTGGTTAGGTCATTGATTGGTGTGGTGAGCTTTCCGCAGTCTTTGATGTATTTCCTTAGGTAAGCTACCATACCAAGAAAGCATCTAACTTGTTTAACAGAGGTGGGGCATTGCATGTTATTTATGGCTTTAATTTTGTCTGGATCTGCTTTGATGCCACCATCAGAGACAATGTGGCCCAAGAACAGGAGTTCCTTTTCCATAAATTAGCACTTAATTGGTTTTGCATAAAGTTTGTGCTTTGCGAGTCAATTGAGTGTCTTTCAGACATGCATGAGGTGTTCCTCTTTTGTTTTTGAGAATATGATGATATTGTCAAGATAGCATAATGTGTTTGATAGACCGTTTAGTGCTTGGTTCATCATGGTGACAAATGTCGCGGGAGCGTTGGTCATCCCAAAGTTCATTACCCTACACTCAAAGGATCCAAATTGCGTACATAACACAGTTTTTGGTATGTATTTTTCTTTTACTTCTACTTCTACTTGGTTGTAACCTGAGGTGAGGTCAATTTTGGAGAAAAATTTAGCTCCTGAGAGTCTTGCAAACAGATCCTCTATAAGTGGAAGAGTGTATTTATTCTTTACTGTGCTTGGATTTAGTGCTCTGTAGTCAGTTACTAGATGCAGAGTGCCTTCCTTTTTCTTTACAAAGAACACTGCTGCCCCCCACAGGGATTCAGACAGGCAAATGAATCCTTTTACTAGTTTGTCCTCAATATGGTTTTTGAGGGTTTGGTCTCCATGGGAGAGATTCTGTAGAGGGGTGCAGGTTTGGGCATGGCTACATAAGTTGATGCCATGTTTGACCTCCCGTTTGGGGGTAGCTCAGTGAGTTCTTCTTTGAATACATGATTTTATTTATTTAGGAGTGCCGCAAGCTCTGGGCATTGGATCTTTTGTGTTTGTGTGTTATTGAACTCAATGTACCTCATTATGTGGAGGGTACTATCTTTGGTTAGATGTTCTGAGTCATCTTGGTTTATGACCTGGACAAATACTGTGTTTCTTAGAATGTGGTCATTGGGTTCTTTGAGGATGTTGAAGTTGACTTTGTTGCGTTTGATTGTCATGGTTTTTGTTTTCCAACATACGCTGGGGTTCACTTGGGTGAACCAGTCCATGCCTGCTACAATGTCGTAGTTTATGTTTTTCATGGAAAGTCCTTTGATGGACGTTTTTATGCCTTGGAGGTTGATTCTGAAGGGAGTTGTTTTGCCTTTGAGTAGAACCTTTGATTTGTCTGCTATTCTGGCGTATTTGAAGTTGGATTTGAAAACTGGTATCTTGTACTTGGTTACAAAAGGTTTGCTAACCATAGTGTGCTGTGCACCAAAGTCAAATAAAATGTTTATGTGGATTTGATTTGTAAGTGCATGGGTAGACAAGAAGTTGTGGGCAATCTTTAATTTTTAAGTTCATAAAAATGGAGGATTATGGGACACGTGGGATGCGAGCAGCAAAGTTTCTGCCTTGATACACTTTTTTGTTGGTTTGGGGGGAGACAGGGGCACTTAAGCCTGTTCCCCCTCCTATTTTCCCTGCTCCTCTGTTTTGAGTCCTTTGAGGTCAGAGAATGCGGTTCAGATTCATAGTGGGTTGCTATTTCAGCATTGTTAACTTTGGCGGTGTCCTCTTTCTTGGGGCGGGAGCGGTTTGCGCTTTGGCTGTGATTGCCATTGTTACAATTGGAGTTGTTGTTGCTATAATTGGTATTTTGGTGTTTATTGCCATTGGAGTTTTCTCTGCCATTCCTGTTTGAGGAGCAATTGCTGTTGTGTGCAGCATATTCCATGTTTGCGCGTTTTTCTGCGTGCTTGGCTTCTGCAATGAGCGCGGGCATAGAGGTGTTGGCCTCTGGACAGATGAGGGCAGCAACAGAGGGTTTCATTCTGTTGATGAATGAGGCTCTGGTATGTACTTTATCAGCTTGTTCTGAGTTTTGGATTTTGCGATGTATTTCCTCAAATTCATTGGCGTAAGCTGACATAGTGGTCTTCTGAGGAAGATCACTGAGCTGTATTGCAATGTCTTGGAGGGATTTGGTGACGCGGAAATTGTGTGTGATGTCCACTTTGAACTCTTCCCAGTTGTCAAGCTGGTTGTAAGTTTGTGAGCCAACCCAGGTGACAAACCAGTTAGCTGCAGCCTTGTACAGGCACTTGCTGGCTTCCTGGACCCATTTCTCATCAGGGATGCGGCTGGTGCAGAGTTTAGTGGCTGAGTGGTCTAGGCAGTTGATGACTTTTTCTTTGTTTTTACCAAAGAACTTGCCAATATCAATGTATTTGGTGTTGGTCACTTCATCTGTGATAGGTGGTTGTATGTTTGATGTTGTTGAAGAGAGCAACTGTATTGAATAATCTTGGTGTGTGCTTTGGGCATGACCAGACCTTTGAATATGGTGCATCCACTAGGCATATCTTCATCAATGTTGCGGGCGCAGAAGTACGTTTTCTAGGTCTCCTGGGATGTAGCCTGGTTGAGATGTGAGAAATGGTGAGTGGGTTTTGGTTAGTCATTTTCTCTCTCATGGGTGTGGTCAAAAAACTGTAGCTGCTACCAGTGATAAGGAGCACCTTTTGGGGAAGCTTTAAATATGGAATTAAGAAAGAAGAGAAGTATATTTTATTGGATAATATTTTAGACTTATATAGATTGGGCTGTGGCAGAGATTTAGTTGGATTGAACCTAGGGGTTGATCATGTGTGGGATGGGTTTGAGCCACTGGATACTTGGATTGTCATGTGATATTGCTTGGCTACCATTCTCAGTATGTCAAACGGTATATTGGAAGGGGACCAAATAAGGCAATGGCTGGATGTTAAGTAGGTTGGCGGTAGCCAGAATGCTTGTACATCCAGACCCTCAACATAATGAAGCATCTAATACACCAGAGAGATAATTAATAGCAGAAACTAATAAAAAGGGAGTGAGCAATGATACAGCTTAGAGAATATCTATGAGAATTGGGAGGCATATTTAGTAAGAAATAAAACCATGCTCTCAACCATAATAAAAATCATGGTTTCAGCAGCAACCAAATGGTTGTCACCAATAATTTCTGGGAGAATAAAGGGGAAATGAATCAGCTGAACACTAAAAAGCAACAGAAAAAATCAAATGGCCAGAATTACTAAAAAAATTCTGACTTTATTACGCTATATAATGATAGGCAAGGTTTTTTACAACTCTTGCATTCATTTAAGAGAGGTGATGGAATTAAGGTAGGAGTTTAGATGTCCCAAAACTGATCTGCCAATGATATGATGGGCTGTGGCTGTACTTCTTGATGTAGGAAATTCTGGAAAAATTTCAAAAAGACATAATCAAAAGGAAAACCAGCTCAACTAAAATTGAGGAGCCTGCTTTGGATATAATTGCCACTTCTTCTGGCCGCTCTTGCACACAATATTTGACCAGGGGTGTTTCTTGGGTGGACTAGGTGGAGCATCTTTGGAATATTTCTACAGATATTAATTTGAGGGCTTTTATTAGGCTTTTCAGTAACTTTTTGGATAAATGTTCAAACACAATCTGGTAGAGATATCTAAGCATTTGGCGGAAATTATAGTGGAGTCCTAAGGTAAAGAAGTAAATTTATAGTCCTGACCTTCTTCATATATTCTCCAGATGGTGGACAGTGCTCTCACGGTAGATTTCATAATGCCAGGAATAATTCACCCAATTTGGAAAGCGCAGAAAGCCAGAAAGTAATTTACCAAATTAACTGATTTAACAGATTTAAATCAAAAAGTTGATAAAAAATGGGTTACTGCCGCTCCAGTTTGCCATCTGGATTCAATTACCCCTTGAAAACTGACGCTGATAAATCAACATAATCCGAGAGTCACTTGATACAACCTTATTTATCAGTGCGGTTGTCAGAAGTTGGTCACACAAGAGTTCATTGCAAACTGAACTAGGTACTCAATTGACAATGTAGAAGGAATAGGAGCCAAGGATTCAGGTGGTATTGCTTAGTCAAATTTTGATATATATGGGGAAATTTTCACTGTTCAACTCTTAAGAGTTGAGTCCTCCCTAAAATTTTTACTCAAATAAAATCATTATTCCTTTGGTCTAACTTTATTTATTGTGAATCCTATAGTTGGCCTGTGTAAGAGAGGGGGGCTAGACTAACAAAGTCTGGCTCCCATCCTGATGGGACAAACCACCAGGATGCCATCCAGTGCAAGACTGGGATAGCTGCTCAAAGGAGCCTCCCAAAGGAGAACAGATGTGAAAGGGGAGGGAAGTATGCATCCAAAGCCATGACCAAGGCTCCAGTAAATAACCACAGAGAGCAATCCCAAGTGGGAGGGACCTCTGCATCTGACTCAGGTATTTGATGCAAGGAGGGTAGGAAGGAAGGTGAAACTGCTGCGGGGGAAGGATTGTCCAAGTCAGAAGAAGGAGGTACAGTAGTACCGGATTCTAAAGGGGGTAACAATTTTTCAAGATAAGAAGACAACCAAGGGAACCAACCATAGGATACTGAGTTGGTGGGAACCTGGGTGAGATATCCAATTAAATTTACCAACAGACCAGGAATAAACTCAGAAGATCGAGAAATCAAGGAAAGTTTGCTCCAAAAGACAGGGTTGGAGGACCAGAACAATAGAGAAATAGGCACCAGTACCCACATAGCCATCTTGTATCAAGGAGACAGCATGATTTCAGCGGGGTACCCTTTTTGCTAAAACTTCCGGGCGGACGGACCAATTGCATGGGTAAATAACAGGGAATGATCTGAATTAATATTCTTGGAACAAACCCCAACAAAAAACAACAGGCGGGCGGGCGGGCGGGCAGTCAGGCAGGCCAGGGAAAGCGGAAGGCGGGGACAACAGCGGGAGTTGAGACAAATACCTTTATTATTTAACAAACTTCCAAACTACAAAAGGATTTTCAAAGTCAGGAGTTTATTCAACAATTGGAATTGGTAAGCAAGGGACCTGACGGCCCATGCTTCCATTTTATTCAGAGGGGGGTGATAGGACTGGGGGGTTATGAGAGGGGCTATCAGAGTGCAATCTAAAGGGAAGCCTATTAAAGACTACTGGCCAATCTTCTCCTGGCTTGAGACCAAGAAAATAGGGACCACAGGCCGAGATGTAAGACTCAGTCCCTCAATTGGCTAGGAGCTTTCCGAGGACTCAGGGTGCACATTTCCCCTAATGCTTTCCTCTGGTGTCTCCACCAGAGAGCTCTAGAACCCAATTATTTTGGGCCAAGGGACTTCCAGGCCGGAGGAATTGGCTACCTGGGACACCACTGATTGCAGAATTTGATACCCAATTTCCCCAGGCCGCAGGATAGGCCTTACAGGCTCCATGCGGCCCGCATTTTTCTGTTGGTCTGCTAGTTGTTCCAGGACTGGGCAACACCAGGACAACAAGCAATCTAGCTGGATTACTCCTCCACAGTTGGAGGGAACTCCAAAGGAGAAATGGGAACTTCAGCCAGGAAGGCCAACACAAAGTGTTCATCCACTGTGTGGGCCAAGTCCTCCAGGATTTGGAGGGGTTTTGCCTGCACGCGGGCCACTTTTTTTGATGGTCTGGGAAATACATCCCAATCCAGGACCAAAGGTGGGCCACAGAACTTTACAGCCTGCTGTGCTGCATTCCTTATAATTTAATCCTTAGCCAGATTATTACAGGAAGATGGGGGCCTGCTGTTGGTACTTTGTTGTTGTTGTTATTGCCGCCAAACGTTAATTCAATGCCTACCAATCTTAGAGTTTTCCCTACCGTATCTGAAGCTGAGACACTTTCTCCTTCTTAATGTCCCAAATTATATGCTGAAGACACCTTGATTCTCTCCAAGGCAATTTATCTAGGACTTTTTTGGTTAGGGTTAATTATTTTACTTAACCCTAGTATCTCATTTGGAAATTTCACAAAACAGTATCTGAAGTTGTGTTGGTGGTTAATCATTAACTCCCTGTAGATTTGGGTGGTGATTCCCCACCACTTAGAGACAGCTTCCTATTATCCCGCAATTTCTGTCATATTACTCAACTCTTCTACGTCTGAGTTTTTGGAAGCAGTTTGTCAAGAGTTTGTATTTATTTTCTCCTGTTCCGTTGGTATATCTGCTTTTATCATGTTTATTTGTATCAGTTCCTTTCTGAGTTTTCAGTTTGGCCTTTTCTTTAATTTATGGTTTCTATCTCCGGTAACAATTGTTGAGACTGAACCACCTGTTTCCTATTTCCTCCGCTTCATGTCATTTTGGCATCTGGATTATTTTCCTGCTCCACCTACTGATGAGATTTTGCTTGATGTTTTGTCAGCTTTATCATTCTATTATTGCTTGAGCCTTAGTCATAAATCCCAAGTTTACCACATAATGACAAAAGTTTTAGAGGATGCTTGCAAATGTTTGTTGTCCGCGGTGGAGCGCAACCCACATGTTTTAACTGAAAGTGCATCTTTATACCCTTTGTTAAAAAATTTGTGTGTATCTATTGAGGAGCTCAAAGTATATAATAAGCTGTACGCCTTCCAATAGGGTACTACTCCGCTCTTGGTATTCCTTCCTCAGTTTCTAGCCTACTACCGTACTGTTGATGTTCCCAAGGTGAACAAACTCTCAGAGTTGTGGTTAGCAGTTGACCAGACTGCCCAGGATCTGGAAGTTTGGGATTCCCTGTTAAATACAACTGAGGCCCTGGTAAGCCAAATTCTTTCTCTGGTCTCAAATCTGTTGACTCCCAAACAAGGTGCGCTGGAAATCAAAGCCAAACCTGCTGCACATTCTTGGTTTTTGGGTACTTGTTCTGCAGTGGCTTCATCTATCCAGAGTTGGAATTTTTCTACCTGTGTGTCTTCCCAGTCTCAATTGGCTATCTTGAATAAACCTGCTAAGATAAATAAAGCGCCAGTTGTGGCCGTCCCTGAGAGTTTGTTGGCTATCCTTCAGCATGTTGTCTCCGCAAAGTTGTCAGTAGTTGAGGCTGAGGAGTTGCCTCTTGTTCCTATTGATTGTGGTTGTCCTGTCCTCCCTGATGTTGTCCAAGAAATGATTGAGCGTTATTTTCAGGATCACTCTGCCTCCTTAGCTGCTATCCATACCACTGAAGAGAAGCAAGATCCCACTGAAGTGGCAACACTTGTGGCAAATAAATCTACTTCTGGTTACTTCTTGTTTTATGGTAGTATATATAACAGTCAAACTATCTATTGGCCAGCTATTCTGCTGGATAAAGGTGCTTCCAAGAATTTTATGAGTGTCAAGACTGCAGATTTGCTGCAACTCAAGTATCATCCTGGAATGCTGGTTAGGGGTGGAAACTGTCAAACTTTCCCCTTGTTCCAGCTCAAAAAGCCAGTGACATTTGTAGTTGCGGGTCAATCCTTTACTGCCAGGTTCTCCATTTGCTCTACCCTTATGTATCCTATTATTTCGGGGATGAGCTGGTGGCAAGACCATAATGTATTGACCTTGCTGAAAGAAAATGAGCTATAAGTGGAACACTCTTTGGGCATGTTCATCTGTATTCTGCTGTTGGGTATGTCTGAATTAGAGCAGTCCTCTCAGACCATTCAATAGATTTATGTTCCTGTTCCTGTAAGTTCAGATTTACCAGCATACCTGCAGCCCTGGTCTGCGGCGCTCAACACCACCAGGGGTGAGGTCCTTTCCAAGCACCCTAAGTTTGACTTTAACTTTAAGGTTACTGTTGATCTGATTTGTATTGCATCTCCTATTTACCCTTTGATCTTGAAGGAAGAAGCTTGTTTGGAGGAGTGGACTCGGTACATGTTGGCAAAGGGATACATTTTCAAGAAGGCTTTGTCAATCTTCTCCCCATTATTGTTTGTTCAAAAGTTGGATGGATCTCTTTGTCCTTGTGTTGACTACAGAAATTCAAATAACATTACGGTTCCTGATCCTTATCCCTTACCTCTTGAAGCTCAGATTTCTTGGTGCGTTGAGAAGGCAAAGTTATTATTGAAGCTTGATCTGTTAAATGCCTTCAATCAAATCAGGATTGCAGAAGGAATGGAATGGTTAAAAGCATTCAGAACCAAGAAGGGCATCTTCTAGTTCCATGTAATTCCTTTTGGATTGAAGAATGCTCCGGCTTGCTTTCAGCGGTTAATTGATTTGGTCTTAGGGGATTTCCTGAGTGTATGTGCCATCACGTACATGGACAACATCTTGGTGTTCTCTTCAGATGAGGAGTTGCATAAGGCCCACCTGTTGGCAGTTGTAGAGCGCATCCTTCAGGCCAACTTGATCATTAAAAGGAGCAAATGTGAATTCTTTAAACGTAAGGTTACCTTTCTGGGTAATATTATCTTTGAGGATGGCTACACTATTGCTCCTGACACGGAAGCCGCGGTTCAAGAGTATGCTACACCTGTGACAGTATCCCAACTCCAAAGTTTTTTGGGTACCTGTATGTTCTTGAAGAAATTCACCCCTCACTTGTCTGAAGTGGCTGCCCCTTTGTATTCAGCTAGTGGGAAGACAACCTTGGTCTGGACGCCTGAGTGTGCAGAAGCATTTGCAGCAGTCAAGGCTCTTTTGTTGTCCTCCCCAGTGTTAAGACATGTGGATCCTGAGCTACCTTTTGTGGTTTTCACAGACGCCTCTTAATATGCTGTAGCTGATGTGTTGTTACAGACCACTGGCAATGGGATTGAGAGACCTGGAGGGTATTTCTCCCAGAAAATTGAGGCCTGTGAGCACAATTACATGATTTACAACAAAGAATTTTTGGCAGTTGTGGACTGTTAAAGCACTGGCATCATCATCTAATGTCAGCACATCATCCATTTGTAGTAAGAACCAACCATAAGGATCTTTTATATTATTGACAACACAGGGTTTTTTCAGGTTGCCAATCCAGATGACATGGTGACTTGACAAGATACAAGTTCTGTTACAAGTTCATTAAGGGATCTGATAATCACCTTGCAGATGTGCTGAGCAGAACCCCTTCCCATCTCCTGGATGTTTGTATGGACGTGGAGTTTAACTCACACACAATGATTCCAGAAGAGGCTGTGGTTCCTTTTGTACTACCTCTGCTGGCTACGCTTTTTACCATGTCTTTGACTGAGGGTGCAGACTTAGACCTATATTCCAAAGTCAAGTTTTTGTAGCCTTTATCCAAAGGTTATGATAGGTTACTGGAACTAGCATGTGCACACCCGGTTGGCCAGCCACAGGGTTATCACAAGATAGGGCCAGCTCTATACTATCAAGGTTACTTGTGGGTTCCTGAATGCACCATTTGGGACAAAATCATGGAGGTCCATCATACTTTTCCAACAGCAGGCCACCCAGGGAAAAACAAAACAGTGGAACTAATCTGCCGCCAGTTTTCCTGAAAAGGTTTGAAGGTGCAGGTAGCAGCTTTTGTTTGAGATTGTATGGTATGTGTTTGGTCCAAGGCAAGCTGGAATAAGACTACTGATTTACTGGTTCTGCTGCAGCCTGCTGCAGGGCCCTGTACGTCTGTGTTGGTAGATTTCATTGGTGAACTTCCTGATTCCAATGGGTTTAATGCAATCATAGTGGTGGTGGATTGTTTCACAAAATGTCACACTTTTTACCTTGTTCAACCACAATCATGTTGGTGTAAACAGCTAGGTTATTTATGAATAGGATCTTCTCCTTACATGGCATCCCGATAGAGATTGTGAGTGATTGTGGACCCCAATTTATTGCTCAGTTTTGAGAAGTTTTTACTGGAATTCTTGGTATCAAATTGTGCCGTTCCAACGCTTTTTATCCCTAATCTGATGGAAAAACAGAGAGGGTAAACCAAAGGTAGGAGGTCTATCTGCATTGCTAAACTAATGCACAACAAGATGACTGGTGTGCTAACTTGCCAATGGCAGAGTTCACATATAATAACGCCCTGCACACATCAACTCAAGTCTTGCCATTCTATGCCAATGTGGGCTACAATCCCTTGTCCAACATGGGTCCTTGTTTGGTTAGTAACGTAGAAGCTGCAACTGATCAAGCTGCTGCATTGAAGCAGGTTCATCAGGAGCTTCAGGTTACCTTTGCCGCTGCTGTGACAACTTACAAGGAATAGGCAGATTACAAGCACCAGGAAGGACCAACTTACAGGCCAGGCAATCTAGTCATGGTTGATGCTTGCAATATGAAACTGAAGGTTCCCTGCTGTAAATTGGGTCCCAAGCAAGTTGGTCCCTTCAAGGTTGAACGTCAAATTGGTCCCTCTGCATATTGGCTAGATTTACCCTTGGCTTTGAAGATTTTCTGCACCTTTCATGAATGCCTCCTTACTACCTTCAAAGGAACAGAGACTCCCTCTTCTCAATCTATTCTTGTGAAAGGGGAACCTGAGTATGAGTTAAATTCTATTCTGGCTTCCCATAGGAATTGAAGCTGTTTGGAATATTTGGTGTCATGGAAGGGTTATCCTGATTCTAAAAACTCTTGGATTCACCACTATGATTGTGCCAATTCCCCAGACCTGATCCAAGAGCTCTACCAGCAATATCTCACTGCTATTAGCCACCCCAAGCTTACCTTAGCCACAATGAAACTCCTGCCTGCCCAAAAGAATTTCTATTTATCCCTTCTTCCAGATGGTAGTATTGTGCCCAGGGGAAAGCAGAGGGTAATGTCACAGTATGTTCCATCATGCCGGGAATTATCCGGCCAAGTAGAAAGGCTTAAAAAGCCAGAAAACCTTTACCAAAATTGACCAAATTAACGGATTTAAATCAAATGGTTGATCCAAAATGGGTTACAGCTGCTCCAGTCTACCAACTGAAACCAATTCCTCCTTGAAAATTGACGTTGATAAATTGACATAATTTAAGGGTCACCCAATATGAGCTTTTTAATCATCATGGTTGTCGGAAATTGGTCACCCAAGGGTTCTTTGCAACCTGGACTAGATTCTTACTTGACAATGCAGAAGGATCAGGAGCCCAGGATCCAGGTGGTATTGCTTAGTTGATTTTTGATATATATTGAATAATTTTCACTGTTTCAACTCTAAGAGTTGAGTCCTCCAAAAAATTTACTCAATAAAAATCACTTATCCCTTGGTCTAATTCACTTTTAAAAATGCATCCTGTAGTTGTATTGTTGAGCTACATTCCCTACAATCTGATTCTTGACCAAATCATTACTGGAAGATAGGGCCCTGCAGTTAGTACTTTGTTGTTGGCACCACCCAATGTTAATTCAATGCCTACCAATCTTGGAATTGTCCCCCTGTCCTTGAACCTGAAAATTGTGTTGCATCTCAATGTCCTGGATTTTATTCTGAAGATACCCTGATGCTTTCCCAGGCTATTTATCTTGGGCTATTCTGGTTGGGATTAATTATTTTAACTAATCATAGTATCTCATTTAGAAATTTTACAAAACAGTATCTTAAGCTGTGTTAGTGGTTAATCATTAACTCTATGTGGATTTGGGTGGTAATTCCCCATCACTTGGAGACAGCTTCTTATTATCCCGCAATTTCTATCACACTTGGTCTGTAATGATGGCGCAAATCTCTTGATCAGCAGGGGGCAGGTCAATTTGCCAATATTCACTGATAAGATCTATAGTTCTAAAGAACTTGGCACCTCCCAGCCTATCCAATGTATCATCAATGCAAGGAAGGGGATAGGAGTTCTTTTTGTAACAGCATTCAGGCAACAGTAATCAATCTTTTGATTACTATTGTCCTTCTTCTTGAAAATCATCAGGGAGGTAGCCCAAGGACTCTTGCTGGGAACCAGGAGTCCAGTCTCCAGTAGCTTCTGGAGCTCTTTGTTGGCCACAGCATGGTTAGCTTGGCTACATTATATTGATCTAGAGCTAATTGGGGGACTACCCTGGGTATCAATGTGGTGAGCTAGGTCCACTGCCTTCCCAAGGTCATAGTCATTCTTAGCAAACATGTTTCTATATTGAGCAAAGAGATCCATAGCTAGGTCTTTTTGCTCTTTGGAGAGGCCTGATAGCAAATTGCGGCTGATGACTGACAGAACTCTTGGCTGCTAACAGGGTAGGCTCAACTCTGAGAAGTCTGCAAAAGTATAGGCTTCCTGTAGGTTGACATGTTCTTCTATGTGTATGTGACCCAGCAATTGATACTTGGAGACAGTCATTGGATTTTGACTCATGTTGGCCAGCAACACCAGAATTTCCTGATTACTAGGCATGATGATTCCTGATTCTACCCAAGGCTCCAACTGAGATGCATCAGGGATGCTGAAAATCTCCCCGTGAGTACCATTAGGGAGTGCAAGTGATAGACCAGTGTTATGAATTACTTTTAAGCCTGGTGGGATAAACACTGTGGAAGACTCATACACAGGAATTCCCTTGGATTCTCCCACTGAGAGAGGGAGTACCTTAGCCTTCTTACAGTTCAGTGTATAGGCAGCTGGAAATTCTTCATCTAAATACTCTAGGTTGATGTAGTGCAACTGGCGTAAGGGCAGGTAAAAGGGAAATCACCATGGTAGAACATGGGGATGAAGTGGCCTAAGATCCCAAATGTATGGTCTCCATGGTTGGTCACGGTGCCATACTGAACCATAAAGCTAGTTCTAATAAGAATGTCATAGCTGTTATTCTCCAGAACTATGGCGGGGGAAGTGACCATTAGTTTTCCAAAGCAGAGAGGGAGAGAAGAGTAAGCTCCTTTTGCTCTAGTGATCTGTGTGCCAGCTATACCAAACTCTTCATGGTAAGCCAAGTCCAGTGCCAGTTTTAGCTTCTTGACCAGCCACAAAGAAATAATGTTCCCTGGAGCACCAGTATCCAGTATTACTCAGAGGTGGGTTTTGTTCACTACCAGGTTGATATAAGTACAATACTGGCAGTATTCTCTGATCTCCACAATCTTGGAGACCTGGTGAATGCTCAGTCCTTTGAACTTCTCTAGAAAGGTAGCCATGGCAGCTCCTACAGCTGGGCTTACTTTCTTGAGGGATTATAGAGGGGACAAGACATTTACTGTATGTAGCAGCTTGGCCAGCTGTTCAGTTCTGTCCTCTTTGTGGGTAAATTCCACGCCTAGTTGGACCAGCTGTTCAGCATACAGTAAAGAGACCATCTTCCAAGCTATCTGTGGGATGACTACCTCAGGGTGAAGTGCCGTCTGATGGGTTCAAGTGTTAACTGTGAGAACTCAATATAGGAGGTCCTCTTGTACTCCTTCTGAGCTGGTATCCTTGTGTAATGGTTGAGTGTTGAAGTAAATCAGGGAGAGCTCTTCCTTAGGATTCAACTCAGATGGTTGTGAGGCAGCAGGCCTCTGAGCAGGTTTGTCAGGGGCAGAGGTTCCAGCAGGAGGCCAGACATAATTCTGTCAAGGATTTGTTGGCCGCAGCACGTGTGGGCAACATGCAGAATTTTTCAAGATAAGGTAGGATGGAAAACCTACCTGTGCTACCAATTTTGTAAATGTGTTTTTTTAGCAGAGTTACAAGGGGAAAAATATTTAGAAGCTAGATAATAATCTTTATTGAGAGATAGTGATTATATAGTCATTGTTAATCAAAGATAACAGGAACATGATTGTGTTGATCACATGGCTGGATGGTGAAGGGGTGGCTTGATCCTGGTAATGAGTCATGCGCTAAAATGAGGTATCCACCATAAAAATCATCATCTGTTCATGTTGTTGGATTTGGCAATTCATGTTGACTTCCTAGTCTAGATTTGAGTGGCCGGGTGATTGGATTGCGGGCCACAAACCCGCTTGGTTGGAACCTTGCTGGCAGGTCAAGCCTACTGTTTTGACATGATCAACTCTGGATACACTTCAAAAAGTTTGGTGTAAGATATCTTAAAAGGATCCAAAGCTATATGGCTATCTACATGTACAGTATCTATTGGTTTGCTATTTTCTGTAATGAACTTTTTTATGGTTAGAGTTTTTGGGGTGATTTTAATTTTTGGGTCTAATTTTCAAAAGCTTCCGGAACATGGGGTTATAAATGTGGAATTCACTGGGTGTGTTATGAATAAGGAGTTTGAGCATTAAGGTTTCAGAAACAATAGTGCTGGAAAAAGCGTTTTCAGAAAGGAGGGTTACCTTTGAAACCATGCTTTGCAATATCCTTGACTAGGGTCTGTGCGCTAAAAATTGGTCCCAGAGAAGTTTTCAAGCAGCAGATGCCTTTACATAGTACACCAGAAATGTTTTGATTATCCAGATGAAACCTCTAAAAGGTGGTGCTATATATAGTCTGAAGGAATTTTAATTAAAGCAGTCCAAAAGCTTCATGCATGTTGATAGCAAGCAAGGTAATGGTAAGTTTTTTAAAGACAGATGGTATTTAAATATCATAAATTTTCTTCCTTATTTTTAATCCAGCTGTTTATTTCTTAGGAGATTTACTTGGCTAATAACATCGTTGATGATGGCATCTGCTATCAACAAAACTTGCAGGGATTTGATACAAACAGCTCCTGCCGTGAAAGTTTTTCTGGGGACATGATTGCTAGGCCATGGGTATAAACCTGGTGGGTTGAGATCACTTTCCATGTATATTGCTCCTAGAAAGTTGGACTAGGAATCCCCATCTATAGTTGAGGTTTTTCCTGGACTGTTTATTCCAGAAGCCTTCCCTAAGTATAGGTAAAAGAGTAATAGACTAAGCTACTATAGTGAATTATGAAGATGAAAATATAATTAGATTGGTTGAATGGGATTGAATCTTTTTAAATACAAGACTGCTGTATATAGGAAGTAAGTGAATAAAAATAAAACTATGGGCCACTTATCTTCAATGGCCCAGGGGAATGAAAATAGGTAAATGGAATAGATAGATATGCATGCTTCTAGAGAAGGGGTCAGGATGTTGACCAAGCAATGTTGGCAAAAATGTTGGAGCTGGTGGCATAAATCAATCAAATGGGCCAGCATAGAATACTGGTACAGTTTCAGCATTAAATTAGGCAACTGAACCCTGATGGGAATACAATTAATCAGTGAGAATTGGGGAGCAGGTTAGTAGGAAATAAAAACAAGCTCTCAACCACAATAAAGATTGTAGGTTTCAGCAACAACCAAAAGGTTGTTGCCAACAATTTCTGAGAGGTCAAGGGGGAAGGTAATGATCTGAACACCTAA